>JAAEAF010003075.1:0-160973 GCA_011037195.1 Triatoma infestans | reverse complement strand
ATTTTCTCAAAAATGGCTCCGACGATTTTTATGAAACTTCGTATATACACTAAACATGCAAAGATCTACAACTTTTAACTAAAACATTTCTCTGGGAAAATTCTTTTAAGGGCACTTTTAGGGGAGGGGTAGGGTTAGATTTTCATCTAAAGTGCTATCCTCGTTGATTATACAATTCTATCATCCAAACATAATTACTTAGAAATAAATGGATGGCTGAAATTCCAAGTTTCAAGAAAATTAGTAAACCGGAAGTGCGCTGTTACTGAACAGTTTTTTCAGTTTTCGACGAATTTCATTACATTTGGTACACAAACTATAAAATTTGTCAATTATCATTTTGAGAACTGGAGTAAGAGAAAGTTGTGTGAGGGTTTCACACCAGATTTTTTATTTTCTTTCTGATTACAATTCTTACAATTCTATTCAGTAAATAAAATTTGTCTTCAAATATGCAATTATTAGTACACAAGGTGTGATTGTTCTTTGATGGGCAATTTAGAGGAATAACTTATTGGGCGCCGTTTACCCAGTATTCTGAAACTTCTTGTTAAATTGTCCAAATCATTTCAAGACATTTAATATATTCTATCAGATGCAGAAGCAGGCTAGATTATCGGTGGGTTACAGAAGTACAAATAAGTCTTCTTTTTTTTTTGTAATTATCTACTTAGTGCTTCACATGATGCGTATGTGACCAAAAATCCTCAAAAAAGAAAAATCGCAGAAAACCTCTTATTTGATTTTCCGTTTAAGTACTACCACCGCATCTCATACAAAATAAAAATCTGGTGTGAAACACTCACACAACTTTCTCTTACTCCTGTTCTCCAAATTATAATTGACAGCTTTTATAGTTTATGCACTAAATTTAATGAGATTTGTCGAAAACTGAAAAAACGTCCAGTAAAAGCGCACTTCCGGTTTACTAATTTTCTTGAAACTCGGAATTTTGGCCACGTATTTATTTCTAATTAATTTTGTTTGGATGATAGAATTGTATAATCAACTGTGATAGCACTTTAGAGAAAAATATAACCCCACCCCTCCCCTAAAAGTATTCTTAAATAAATTTTTCCAGAGAAATGTTTCAAATAAAAGTTATAGAACATTGCATGTTTAGTTTATATACCAAGTTTCAAGAAAATCGTCGGAGCCATTTTTGAGAAAATTGCGAAAAAGAGAAAAAAATCATTTAGTAAAGTGGTAAAGTAAACGCACTTCCGGTTATCCGATTTTCTTGAAACTCGGAATTTCAGCAATATATTTAATTCCAATTAACATTATTCAGATGGCAGAATTATCTAATAATCTGAAATAGCACTTTAGAAAAAAACCTAACCCCACCCCTCCCCCAAAAGTGCCCTGATAATGCATTTTCCTGGAGAAATATTTCAAATAAATGTTGTAGCTCTTTGTATGTGTGGTTGATATAGTAAGTTTAAAGAAAATTGTCGGAGCCACTTTTTGAGAAAATCGCAAAAAAGTAAAAAATCCAACTAGTAAAGTGGTACTTTCGGTTAAGGAATTTTGATAGATAGCGTTCAGTCAGATCCCATGGTGACCTCTAAACGGAATATCAAGTTTCAACTTTCTACGATTTTTCGTTTTTGAGCTATGCTGTTCACATACATACATACATACATACACACACACACAGACCATTTGCTAAAATCACTTTTTTGGACTCAGGAGACCTCAAAACAGACATTTCGGTGAAAACTCGATATCGAAAATTTGACACGATTACAATACTTCCTCTTACTAGGAGTAAGAGAAAGTAAAAAGGTTTCGATCAATGATTACAGAAGATAGATCCAGAAGACGGTGCCCATAATATTGAGGAAAACACAACATTTGAAATTTAACGTCGTAGAAGTTCCTCAGAACTAGATATAATCATTCTTCCAGAAAAAATGTTCAAAAAAAATAAAAGTGATTCGTTCCATTCCATGTTTAAGAAAATCATTGTACCCTTTTCCCCAGTTTTCTTCAAATTTGTAATTCTAATAATGCTCGTAATATATCCATAGGTGTGTTTAACAAGACATTGTATTGAAGTGACACTTTACTGGAAAGCTATCACATGTTTGAAGATAGTACATGAACGTTAACGAAAATCGCTGCTGGTCATTTCTAAGAAATTCGCAATTTAACGAAAAAAAAAAATTATGCAGTAAATCAGTAAATATGCACTTACGATTGATGTACGTATTTTGATTAAAAGGTGGTGTCCGATGCTGATGTTAGGTGGTGATACATAAACGGAATATCAAGTTTAAACTTCCGGCGAGTTTTCGTTTTATAACTTGTTCACACATACACGCAGATCATTCGTTAAAAACATTTTTTTCATACTCAGCGGATTTCAAAACATGTATTTCCGGTGAAAACTCAAATCAATTCGAAAATTTTACACGATCACAATAGATCTCCTGACGGGGATGAGGAGTACCTAAGTGAAAATCACACGAAACTCAACATGTTTGGTATTCCATCTGGATTTCACGTCTGCCTTGGGTAGATATATGTATTAAACTACTACTTCTACAATTGAGTTGCGAGCAAATGAGTAAAATCTCAAGTGTAAAGAAAATTTATCAACATCTGGGATTTTATCACGTCCGTAGCAAAAGCATATTGGTGATATTCTTGACCAGTTTCAACACAGATGTCAACGTCTGTTTGGAGAGGTTACATTAAACTTTATATTGTTTGCTTTACTTTCATATGATTGGCTTAGATAAACATACCAATTGCTATTTGGTTAGATAAAATTGTAAGTGAATTATCTCCTTGAGGAGACAAACAAATAGGGTTGTAAAAGCTGAACATTTAGGGAGGTCAACGTTCTAATATAATTAACACAAATCCTATTAAACCTTTATACCTGCCCCCCCCTTTTCACAGAATTTTGACCCTTTTCTTTTTTTTACTTTTCATTAGATATATCAGTTTTCCACTGCACCACCAGTTAACAACAAGTGTGTCCAGCTTGGTTATTTACAAGATGCCAAGAAAGAAGAAGAATAAGCAAAGTAGGGGTAAGCGAGTTTGGTTTCCTTTTTCATTCTGGCTGAAATGTTATGATTTAATCAAAAATGCAATGAACAATGCCTATACTTTTAATCTTTATGTTAACGACAAATAACCAACTGATGACACACTCAAATTAATGCAAAGTTTGATTGTTAAATGATGACAGTTCTGCCAATTTTTTTTTTTTTTGTAATTGAGTTTTTATCGGAAATACATGTTTTTAAGTTCGCATGAATAAGAAGATTTGCAATTTTTGGGTCCCCTGAATACGAAAAAATATATCAGTATGTGTACGTGTTAACAGAATATCTCAACAAAGTAGCTCAAACTTGGTATTCCATTTAGTGTACTACCACTATATTCGACGCGAAGATTTCGGGGCGAAATCCATCAGCCGGAAAACCTATTTTACTGATTTATTTTTTTTTTCAAGTTTTCGGTGTTTTTTTTTTTTTTTTTGGAAAATGCCTCCAACAATTTTCTTTAAACTTCGTATACTATCTACATAAATAAATCCTATAATTTTTTTTTTTGTAACATTTTCCCAATTTTTTTGGAGGGGGCTTCTGGGGGAATTACAGTAACGTTCTGTTTTCCTCTGAAGTACTACTACCTGAGTATAATATGATTTTACCATCAATATGATATTAATACACAGAGGAATTGATATAAATCAAAATTTGAAATAAATCGATTTAGCGATTTTAAGTTTTTTGGAATTTTTTTCTCGAAAACGGTTACGAGTTTCTTTAAACATACTATACTTATGGCATAGATATAGTCGTATCTCTTTTATTTGAAACATTTTTCTAAAAAAAAAAAAATTGCTCTTAGAGGGGCATTGGAGGTCTGTCAAGTTACTTTAAATTTGCACAAGCTTTCTTAGTTTTGACACAGACCGTTTCACGTAAGATTGCTCAGGAATACAAGTAAAATCACCACCATCCTTTTTTTAAGCACCACTAACCGTTGTAACATTACAATTTTAAAGAAACTTTCTTGATTAAATTGTATTAATTAGAGTAAGAGAAAGTCGTGTGAGTGTTTCACACCAGATTTTTTTATTTTATTATTATTACTTTATTTGCACGATATTTTCTTGAATATCATTCAATTTTATACCTATTAATTATAGAGAAGAATATTTCTGCATCATTGAATCCCATGTTCAGAAATTTTTCAATTACATTAAATATGCAAAATATATACCCAGTTTGTATCGTGAAATACTTACGTCCTTGACTGATACACATGGCTTAATGCATCAAGTTATCAATCATGTGTAAAATTTTGTATAATGTAAACAATACATCCGTTTTTTTTTTTATCATGTTTATTTATGATAAATGCAAAAAATAAATCTATTTTTTTTTTCCAATTTTCTCTTACTGCTGAAAGAGAAAGTATTGCTATAGTATCAAATTTCCAGAGTTTTCACCGGAAATACACGTTTTGAGTTTGCCTAATAAAAAGGAAGTTTAAATATTAAAATACGTTTGATTTTCAACTGGTACTGCAAATTTATTGATATATTTTTCCCCTTTGAAAATGGCTCCAATAATTTAAAAACTTCGTACATCAAACTGTGCACTTATAGGAACAGTTCTTAGAACAAAGTAAAGAAGATTTTTTGTTCAGTTCTGAGAAAGATGCAACGCTAAGATTTCTTCTAATGTATCCCCTGACAGTAATGATGTTACAATATTCTAAAACGTATAATAAATTAAAGACCATTAAAGTGCAATGCTAGAATATTCTGTTTGAAGAAAATCTATTAATCGGAAGTAATCCTTTTTCCGAATAGTTTTCTTAACTTATTTTTCATATTTTATTAAAAAAAAAAAGTTTTGTCAACGATTCTCTGCAAACAAAAAAATCCATAAAGCATATAATATAATAATATTGTGTATTTATTAAAAAAAAAATATGTTTTTTACAAAGTTAATATACAAAACATGGCAATGGAATATCTCCGTCTGCCAGTGTTGACAATTTTTGTTTTCTATAATTTTTATTTGATATATTTATATTTTTATAATACTTGTATTTATATTTAATTGATATACTATTTAAAGTTCTAACAGTTAAATACTAATAGGTTTTAAAGCATTTTAACCTAATGTAAGATAGATATGCGAGTGATACCTTAATAAGAAATTTAATAATTAAATTCTTGAAACCAGCAGATCTCTATATTTTTTGGCGTATAACACATAGTTATATATTGCCAGCCAGTTAGGGCCATTTAATACAGAAATCAGTTCCTCCTCAGTTAAGAATTCTTTATTAAAATATTTAAAAAATGAAAGCAGTTTTCTATTGCTTTCAAATTGCACAGTGAACACAAATGGGAAGAGCCTAATAATTTTTTAAGATCCCATGGTTTATAATTTAAATTTACAGCTTCTGCTCTTGCTTTAAAAATAACACTTGATTACATCTGTATCATACTTGTCACTAAAATATGTGTTTTCACCTAATGAGAGGTTAAGTTTTTTTTATAAAAGATGACATTTTGCATTTGAGGCTCTTGACAAGTAATTATTTTTGTTGGTTTCCTCAATGCGCGGCAGCAGCTCCTTCAGCCATTTTACCAAATCTCCTTGCCGCAGACCCTAACATTTATATTATACTTCTCTTCTATAGCAATCAATCTTTTAACCAGAATATCTTTTTATACATCACTTCTTTCATTAATTTATTTGGAAGCCTATCAGCAGACAAACTTTATTTAAATAATTACAAAAGAGCCTTAAAGGATATGAGAAAATTTCAGTGAAGCCAGATTCTAAAAACAATGCATAATCAGGGGTAGAATTGGGAGCAAATAACAAACGCTTCAGAAAAAATCTGTTTAATTTTTCAACGGCATCAGACCTTTTAAAGCCCCAAATTTCCGCTCTGATCGCTGCATGAAACACTTTCACTTTTGCTGATAACGGAACCTTTTTTTTATTGATAAATGTCTTCCATGTGTTTAAAATTCCAAATTTCGTCACGGATAGTTTATCTTCAAGATGATTACTAAAACTTAATTGAGATGTCAAAACTGCTCCCAGATATTTATACTTATTTGTAACTTCAACTTGATCATCTCCCAACTTCCAATCGTTGGTACTAACTTCATTTCCCAGGTTGAATTTATTTTTTTTGAAAGAGTTTATAGCATTCCAGAATTCTTTAGCATCCTTACAAGTACCGAATTTAAAACAAATTTCCTTATAATACTGGGTACGCTTAGCCTTACACATATTTTTAAAAGCTTTCACTGAATATAAATAAAGCATATAAGTAAACCTGTTCCTGAGGTTATTTGTGAAGTGGTTATGAGCATGGGCTTGTAACTGGGAGATCCCCAGTTCGAGTCCCGCAAATAACTGCTAAATTTTATATTCTTTTAAAAAATGTTAATAGTAAAGTAGGTGCTTCCGCCGCCTCCGTCCACGCTTACCTAATTTGGTAGTTGGACGTTAAGCCCGCCTGAAAAAATAGGCATTACTTTTACTTACTATAATCAAACCTGTCACCATATTTAAAACTCTTTTTTTTTCCTGTTCTTCATATTCAAGGCAAACTAAATGTTTTATAAAGATACTAAATTTGAAGGAACTAAATTAGAATTGTTATACCTCATATTGTTATATAAGTCGTGTCACTGTTTCACAACAGATTTCTTTTATTAACAAAATATTTCTGAAAAATCTGTAAGAAATGAAACTGAGATTTCTTTTTATGGACATATGACCTTCCCCCCCCTTAATGTTATACTTATTTTTTATTAACAAGTTTATTTAACAAATTTATACAATAGAATTGTAAAGAATAATACAAGATATACGAGCGTTTATCAATAATTTATTTTCTAAAAAGTATATAAATGCATAGATTTTCATTATCCCAGTTTTTATGAATCCTTGACCTAAATGATTCATTTTTTTTCCCACTCATACTGTATTAAAGATATTCTAAATAAGAAACACGTGGATTTATAGTACTATTTTGTTTATATATATATTACCTATTTAAGTAATCAAATTAAAAGTAGGCCGATAGTTTATATTATGGCCTAGAAATAGGTGGTATTCATTAAGTATATCTTGTAGAATACGTGTGGGCTAGCACTTCCAAGGTCATCCGAGTTGTCCACAGCCTTCCTGCTAAAAAAACTAGCAGATAAACTGATGACTATGTAACACGCGAGCTGTTTAATTTTGTACTAAGAAAATGATGCTCTATAACTTTTTTTTTAATTTATACGAGGTGGTTTCTTTTATTGCAATTAATACAAATTATAAAATTGCCAAATTTTCTTTCCTAACTTGAAATTTCAAACAGTTGTCTTAACATAAATATAGATGTGTTCAAAGTACATGTATCCACACAATGTAGATATACTTAAGTGATTGCATATGTAGTCCAAAAGATATTGCCAGTAACATTAGACAAACTCAAATAACCTTGAAATAAAAAGCTCCAGATTCTTTCAGATCTTAAGAAATGAATGTTTCTAGAGAAAAATGTTTCAAAAAAATTATACGTTTATATAAAAAATCATTGTAACAGATTTTCTTCAAATTTGATATTCTGGCAATGTTTTTAATATAACTTTATAATTATAATAAGTGTTAGAATCGTACACTATAATGAAGTGGCATTTTAGAGGTAAGCTTATTCTTCTACAAAATATGATAGTTGGAATTAAAAGACAAAAAGTCCTAAAATAATATGTATAAAACACTTTATATACATTATCGAGCGTTCGACTTGGTTGCCAGGTCATTCTGAAGATGACACAACTAGATTAAATTAAAACAACATAGCAGGTTACAGTTTGATGATAGGTTATATTACATATTTTAGCAGTGTTGGAAAACAAGCGGTGTCATTATTTCAATAAATTCGTTTCAGCAATATCTGTTTTAAAATTGATAGATGTTTTGTTTCTATTGATGTAGATCATTTCTAAAAATTATGATCTGGCTCCCAGGTCAAAAGCTCGATACTGTGTATAATAAAGTATTTTATACATATTATATTAAGACTTTGTCTCTTAATTCCAACCATCATATTTTCTAAAAGTTTTTAAATCCAATAAACATAATAAACATGTTCTTCTACTTCCTCCGAAAATTAATTTTCCAGCAAATATGTTTCAAATAAAAATGATGGTTGTTGTAGTATTTATGGGTGTTGATAGTATAAAAGCTTAAAAAATTGTTAAATCGTTATTTTGGGAAAAATTCCGAAAAACTGAAAAATAAAAACATCCAGTAACATCTCACTTTCTGTTGATGGAATTTTACCGAAATAATCGATTTCAGAACAGATGCATTGGTGGCATCTAAGCAGAATATCACTAATAAAATTACACAGCAATACTTCCTGTTTCTTGAAGAGAAAGTAAATAAACTAAACGAATAATTACATATATTTGAATTTAACGACTGATTTTATGAATTAATCAAATATTTGTATTGTTATTCAATCAGCAAAAGAAACATTAGGCTTACTTTCAGAAATGGTTGACATTAAAATCCTTGATATGCTATGTGCTTGTGCCCCGATTATACTGGATTTTATGAACTGAATATTGACAAATGAAAAAAGCTCCATAATTTCCATTCGCATCAGCGTTTATTAAAAATTTCCAGTTTATTTAGATATAGCGCGATAGAAGTTCCCTTTTTGGTAACATCCATTTAAAGTAATTCACCGAACGCTTGTGAGATAATTCCCAAACTATAAAAACATGACGTCACCTCTAAGGAGAACAGCAAGTTTGACTAATAAAAAGGAGAGGAATGCTTGGAAATAGCGATGTTCCGCTTTTTTATTTAGTAGTGGGGGATTTTCATTGTAGGCCACTTCGATACAGTAGTAACAGTAGTGCGACAGCTGCAGTAGAAAAGCTCAGTTAGTGTTCTGCCACAGGCGTGTAAACTAGCTATACTGACGTATGGATTGTGGGTGTTACAACGTGGAAGTATACAGCGACCCGGAGCGGCATCCAACCAAACTACTCATAATGTCTTCGTACCTTGTCGAAGAGAGTGTCTTCCCGCCGTCTTGTTTGAGAACTTAAATTTGTTACCTGGTTTTTTCCTTCTTTTTTTTTTAATTTTTGTTTTTAAATTATTGTGTTTTTTAAACAAAGTGTTTGGTGTGCTTTTGACGAAAATGGATTCGTCACATATATCCGGAGTGCTTCAAAAAACACTAGTTCCTTTAATAGTGAGGTATTTTCCAGTATTCGTTACCCTTTTTCTCGCATGGATAACAGTTAATGAGCTGTACTTTAAGAAACAGTCGGATAATAAAAAGGGTGAACAAGAAAGTAAGTTTTTTTTATGAAACAACTAGTAGTTAAAATGTTCTAACCTCAATTTATTAATTTTATTTTTTCACGCGAATGGTTCAATGTTGCCGACAAGTAATAGAGTTTTAAGAGAAAAATAAATAAATAAATACGGGTTCCCATCAAATTTGATTAAATAGAAACTTGACTTTGAAGTTGTTGAAAATTTAAGGGTTTCACTTACATGTTTACATTCGACAGGACTTTTGTCCTTTGTATTTATTTCCATATCAGCTTAACTTCGTACTGTTTTTGGGTATGAAGGTTATATTTTTTTTTTGTAATTAAATTTTTATCTATTTTAATGTTTTTTTTTTGTTTTTGTTTTTTTTTTGTTTGTTTTTTTAATGGCAGATTTTAGCTGTACTGTAATCTCGAGCTGAGTTTCTCCATAGAAATATATCTAAAATAAATTTAGGTTTAATGCAAATAAAAAGTTTCAGTTAAGATGCTATAATTTTAATTTTTTTTTTTTTTTACTAACTAGATAATGCACCACCTCAGAAGGCAGAGCGAAAGCCAGTTGTGCCTTCTGCGATTAAGCCACCTAAGAAGAAACAGAGCACGGAAAAGTGGAACCGTGAGGGGAAGCAAAACTTTTCACATGAATGGCTGTTGACTTCATTAAAAGGGCACAGTGGTGCTATTATGGATATGGATTTCAGCGCTAATGGCAAGTTTTTGGCAACATGTGCTGATGGTTAGTAATTTTTTTTCTGATTAGTTATGTATAGTTAAAAGAAAAAAAATCATGTCAGCAATGTTCATTGCCTTTAACAGGTGTGAGAGCATTTATTTAATGTAATGTTAAATATTGATGATTCGTATAATCAATAAATAAACAAAACAAAAAATCGAGTGATCTCGCAAATGTAATTGTGCCTATGTGTTGTGTGAAAAAAATTAGCTTCTACCGCTGAGAGTGAACTAGTTTTTTGTATATGAACAGTCGCATGCTGATATGTGCGCCTAAACCTATAACAGTCGTATTGAAAACTAAAACTTTCATTTCTGTCAGCCACGTGTTCGGGGCGTGGAAAGAAACTGGCGGTTTATACGTTTTTGTAAAAGCTATAATAAATTGAAAGTTATTAATTTTTATTTAGTACAGCATATAGTTTATTGATGAATTTCAGAGACAGAATGTGAATAATTTTTAAATATTGTAACCTAAATAATTTTCCCTTGCAAGAATTAATTTTTGATGAGTTAATTTTATTTTAAAGTAATTAACTATGCTTTCTAGGAAGAAAGTGTGTAATTAATTTACTATGGCTTTAATAAAGTTAAGTAAACAGAGAAAATTGGTGATAAATTCTGTTCTGTTTTGTTAGTTTTATATTTAATATATTTCCAGTTGGTAACAATTTTATCAGTAATTCTTAAATTGCACATTATCCGTGTGTTAAAAAGATTTCGTTTTTGTCTTGTTATTTAACTAATGGAATGAATATAAATATAAGCATGTTTAGAAGTTTAGGATAATTAATTACCTACGTTTAAATCAGATTTTCTTTTTTGCGTAATTTTATTTTTAGCATTTATTTTTAAGGACTGTATAAATAATAAACACATTGTCTGTGTGGGTATATTGCACTAACAAAACAATTATGTGAATTTTAAATCATTAAATTAATAGTAACCGATCAGTACTATTTTCTGTTTTATATAAATAATATTCATCCGCATGTATTAAATGTTATTAAATGCATGAAACCATAGTATTTCTATAGTAAATTCACAGAGTTTAGTATCAGTTTCGTTTTTTTTTTTTTGTTTTTTTTTTTTAATAATATATTTTGTACTTTAGTAGTGATAAATGAAATAGAGAAGTTATTACTTCTGCAGGCTTTCTTAAATATTGACTGACTAGGAGGCTCTGCTGTTAAATCTTTGCCCTTGCATGATTCCTTGCTACAGAATTTTTTTTTGTCTAATTGCAATTGGGCGTTATTCATTTTGTTCCTAATTATTTGAAAAAATAATAAATTATTGTGACAGCAGCCTAAAATGAAGTAATTTCTATTGCCATACTTGCTGAAGGACAAAGGTCAAGTTAATATCTGCAAATAAATGTAAATTAATCTGGAAATCAATTTCTTCAAAATTTTTATTATTGTTCATGTGGGAATGTGCGAAAATTTACTTTTATTTAATACCCATTTTATTTTTCTTTAAAGTATCATTTAATCATCAAAAATAATTTTACAATAATTCATAGCCACTTTCAAGCCAGTCAATAATACAAAGGAGGTAAATTTCTTAATTGTATTATATAGATATTTGGTTATTACTTGATATAAGATGGCATGTTGATAAGTTAATGGTCGTAGATGATCCTGGTGGCACGAGTGGCAGCTCTAGTGGAAGTGAGGCGAATAAGGAGAATAACAGCCCTGGGAGGAATCATAAACAACTCTCCCGAAGGCAGAAGAAGAATAGAGTGCGTAAAGAAGATTCTTCACCGCCTCTGAAGAAGAAACCTAAAAAACAACGCCATACTGTGCTGCGACAATATGCTAAATTAAATCTCAACGATGCTGATCTCTTTAAATGTATCAAGAATTACACACTCCACCCGGAGGATCTCTTTTTACTTGGATATCCAGTAGAAAGTAAATTATATCCTGGACGGGCTATGATATTCAAATCTGCTTCAAAACCATTTGATGTGAATGCTAAAGAATTTGTACCCAGGAATGAATCTGTATATGCCTCATTAATTGTACAAAATGGTTCAGAACAATTTGAAAAATATACAGAATCGCCAATAAAAAGGGTTGAAAAAGAAACAAGTGAAGAAAAAAAATGTGGTCGATGTGGAAAAAGTTTTTTCATATCAACTGATGGAGAGTATTTGACTCAAGAGCATTGTATGTACCATTGGGGTAAGCTAGTGAGACCTCAGTCTGGTGGTACAGAATCCTACTATAGCTGCTGTAAGGGTAAGAAGAACACAAAAGGATGTACAACAGCTAAACTTCACGTCTGGAGCGGTATTGATCCTGGCAGGAATGGACCATATGATGGATATGTACGTACTCGTCCAAAGAAAGTACCTCCTAGCGATGGAAACTTTGGAATATATGCATTAGATTGTGAAATGTGTTTTACAACCACCGGGTTGGAGTTGACTAAAATCAGTGTAGTGGCACATGATGGAAGATTAGTGTATGATACTTTTGTGCGTCCAGAAAATTTCATAATCGATTATAATACAAGATTTTCTGGGATAACAGCCAAAGATTTATCCAGAAAAACTGGTACAAAACTGTTGAAAGATGTACAAAATGATCTGATGGGTTTTATAACAGCCGACACTGTCCTTGTTGGTCATGGTCTTGAAAATGACTTGAGAGCACTACGAATGATACACACAACCGTCGTGGATACAGCAATTGTATTTCCACATGCATATGGCCTACCTTTCAGAAGATCTTTAAAGTCCTTAGTGAATACAATTTTAAAGAGAGACATTCAATCTGATGTCGGTGGTCATGATAGTTGTGAAGATGCTAGAAGTTGTCTAGAATTAATTTTATGGAAGATAAGAAAAGATCGCATCAGAGATGACATTGAAAATAAAAAAATGATCTCATAAATTTTTTTTCTGATATTTGTTATTTTCTAAAGTCAGAATTAAAATGGTGTGATTTAGTTCCTAAAAAGACTGTATAAAACAAATAAAGTGAGGTTTGTGATAAGTGTTCAGTCATAATAAGTTTAAACTTGTTCTCGACAAGAGGTCAGAGGAAGCTTAGTCATATTTTTTTGTACTTAAAAAAAATACATTCGTGTTCAACCATTTGCATTTTATTTCTCCTCATCAATGTTTTTTTTTTAATTATTTTATTCATTAACCCCTTTATTTATTTATTATTTTTTTTTTTATAAACGTTATTTTGTATATATTTTCCTCTTCCCTTCATTATTTCTTTTTATACAAACTAGATTTAATTACAAATAATATAAAGAAAGCAAAAAGAAAATGTAAAAAGTGTAATATTGTAAAAGAAAAACAAAAAAAGAGGAATTTTGCTTAGTAATAATGTTATCTGTGATAAATTATTGTTAGTTATTTGATTGATTAGAAGGAATTTAAAAAAAAAACGGATGTTGGTAGAACTGGAATGCTTAAAAAAATTAAGAATTAAATTAAGTTTTTAAATATTTTACATGTTTATACACTGCTTAATTATCAGTATCATTAATTTATTTCTCTGTAATGTGTGTGTGAAAAAAACAATCTTTTTTTTTTTTAAACTTAACAAAGAAGGACTAAATGTTTTCTTATTTTTATAAATGTTTAGGATAATATTTTTTGGACTTGTTATATAATTATTATTATTTCTTTTCTCTTTTCCTTAAGAAAGAAAACAAAAAGTGTAATGCTAACTTTTTTCCCTTCTGCTAAACTTTATTAAATAAACATTTTAATTCTCCTTTTTACCTTGACAATATCCTTTTTATACAGTCAGTTAAATTTAAAAGAAATGAATAGTAAACAAAACAAAAATACTTAATAGAAAAAGAAGTGGTGGAAGTTTATTCCAACAATAAATTACAATACTTCCTCTTACTTACTAGAAGTAAGAGAAAGTAAAAAGAGTATATTTTTCAAACATTTCAACCTCCATAATAGTTTTTGAAATCAGGTACAATAACATACATTTCACAAGAAATTTCATGAATTGAGACTCGAAAAAAAATAAAATTTGAAACGGACCCTTTGTCTTATTGTTTTCTGCAGAATATGAGATCGCAGATTTAAAATATTTTAAAACAAATAATTTTGTTGATGAATGCAATAAGATAATTTTAGAAGTTATATAAAAAAGAATTTTAAAATCACTTAAACCCAAAAAATAAAAGTAGCACTATTGTAGGACTATATATTTTTCCAGATAGAGCAATATTTGTATGGAGTACTAAACACTGGAAAGAAAAATATCATAAATATATACGATATAATGTTGATTATGATCATGCATCATTGATTAGATGGAGTCCAGATTCTAAAGCATTCATTTATAATAGATATTCAGATAATTTAATAGAGGTATGCAAGTTAATTAGAAAACCTGATGGTTGGATATCTTCATTGGCTAAAGCGATGACCTATCCAAGAGTAAGTATAGATTTTTTTTTATATTCATACAAGTGCTGTGTGGAATTTATTAAAATACATGGTTCATTGATAGACCAAATACTTTATAAGTACTGTTGAAATGGAAGGGCAAATACAAATAGTTGTTGGTTTTAGGTGCATACTGATGAGATTATCGGCATGGGCATCGATCAAAATGGTAAGTACATAATGACATGCTCATCCGGTACTGATATGATTGTTTGGGACTTGAAAGGAACGGAATTAGCTAAAGTTGAAACCTATCTGATGAACAATTATGCGGCCAAAGTTTCTCCATGTGGTACTTTTGTGGCAGTATCAGGTAAGCCTATTAATTATTTATTTTACAACCTTAAAACAATAAAAGAAACATTGTTGAACTCCTAGATGTTGAATGTGTAAATCAGGATTGGTAAAAAGGTTTTTGGTCTTCCACCCAAGAACTATGTTCGTAAAACTTTTCTGTATACGAAAGTCTTTTGGGTGTTAGGATAAAAGTAAAAAGCGATTTAGTTCAGTAAGACTCAAAAAACTTGTAACTTTTTATAAATATTACAAAATGGTATTCTTCAAAGTGATTGGTAAATAAAAACTTTTGAAGAGAAAAGTAGTTTCTTTACCTTTATATTCAGCGTATTATACAGTGGATATCTGTTATTTTATACTTTAAGAAAAAGAAGGTAAACAAAATGAAAATCTCTAGTGAAGGAAAATACTTGGTTTATCTGATGGAAACAATGAGATGGATTCGCTGCCCACCCTACTGTAAAACACAGTGTCATAACTCTCTGGCGTTAAAGAACCACGGTGTTTTTTATACTTTATGCAGTTTTTGTACACGTGCTAGAAGTGGGTTATCAGTTAGAAATCACTGTCTACTAAGATAGAGTTAGCTTGTGTGGCTATGCTAAATCTATATAATGTGCAAACGAAGTGCCTCTATAAAGGTTCTATTTAAAATATTAGTATCATTCATATTATTAGACTTCACCGAAAATCAGAATATCAGGCCGTCTCACTTTCCCATTTATGATATTGCAACAATTACTTCTGACAGTGTCAGAAGTACAGAAGCTAAACTTATATTTCTTTACAGGTTTTGCACCAGATGTTAAAGTATGGGAAGTACAGTTTAATAAAACTGGAGAATTTAAACAAGTGTGTAGAGCATTTGAATTGACTGGTCATACTTCCGGAGTTTTTGATTTTGCTTTCAACGCTGATTCCAGTCAAATTGCAACTCTTTCTAAAGACAAGACATGGAAATTATATAATATAAAAAGTATACTTTTAAGTTTTCTTAGTTTCTGTTGTAGTGGTTATTTGTTTAAAAGTGAACAAAATAATTCATAGGCCAGCTTTCTGTGAAAGCTATACATTTCTCGAAGCGGTTTTTCCATAATTTTTTCCAAAGTAGATGAAAGCTTAAACGAAAGCTAAAGAAGAAATCATCTTGAACATGATGATCCAAGTTGAATTTTTCTTTCCAGCATTCACAAAACTTCATCGAAAGGTGGTTAACATTCCAGAATGTTTTCACCTTACATCTTCTATAGTTTAAAAACAAAATGATGAATAAAAATTATTATTATATAAATATAATCTATTATTCTTTTGTAATACTAGCTTTCAAAAATCCACACAAACATTCTTCCGTTAAGAATTATCTTAAAAATTTAGACAGATATCGAGTTACAGGCTATTGTCTCCTGAAAAAGTATACGTACATTATTGATTATATCAACACATAGGAAGTAAGGAAAGATAATAAAAACTTCTTTTTGCATTTTGCTTCCAAATAGGCGCAGTCTGGCAGTGCCAAAGTTGAGATCAGAAATACTCTCCAACATTTGAGTCAAATAATAATTTAATAGCGTTATATAGAGATAAAGGGATGTTTTTAGCGTACATCGGGTGTACACTAAATCAATTTGTCCTAAGTATTTTTATGATAGTAGGATGACGCCAGATTAGATTAGTACTATATACATGAAATCAGGTTTTTCCAAATCAAATTGCACATTGTATCTCTATTTTATGTTTCTTAGAAAAGAAAATAGTCATTTATTTAAATTCTCCGAGAAAAACGATTGGTGCATTCATTAGGGAGTAGAATGTCCGGAAAGTAAATATTATGTTGATTTACAATATAAAACTTTAAAGTAGTTGAGTTTGACTTGAAAATGTTATATCAGTATATTAGTTTTCATCATACAGTAACATAACTTAATGGGAAAATTTGTGATAGATCATGTTGATTTTGTAATATAGACATCTAAAAAAAATCTCCATTTACAGTTCAATATTCCAAAGGTGAAGATCCTCATCTGTTAAAGACTGGAAAGTTTAATAGTGAAGGCAAAAAAGCAAGAATTGCACTTTCACCAGATGGCCAAGTTATTTGTTTATCATGTGATTCAACACTGACAATAATAAATGCATTGACTGGTGAAGTTGATAAGGTCATTCGAAATGTGTATCCAGGTATGTATCCTTCAAGTCTTTATACAATTGTAGAACTGGAAAAACTTGTAACTGGCTGTTCGAGAAATGAAACATATTTGCCATAATTCTTACCTGTCTTTCTCTCGCTCTCTCTCTCTCTATCTCTCTCTCTCTCTCTCCTTCTTCTTATAATACGAACCTATTCAACTTATAAAAAGGTAAAGCAGACCCAATGAATTAGACATAACAATTTTAATATTAGAGTCAAATATCCATAACAATTTCATGAAAGAGGCATCGCGGTAGTAGGTAATTAGACTTATGAACATCCTTGATAGCGATTAGATTCTCAGTCTTGGTCTAGTATTTATACGATTGTAAATAATATGAAATATGATCATGGGATTTGCTCGATGGTAGCGCCCTGGACAGGCATACGTAAGCCCCGGGTTCAAGACCAGTGCTGTTTTTAGATTTTCTCCTCGTAGGAGTCTCTTTAGCCCACTGTTCAGTGATGGGCAGTGTTGTCTGAAACGAAAGAACTCTGTTTGGAGGGCGACAGCGTACTGAGAAAGCACCAGGGTGCTCTATGAGCTATGACCACACATACTGAATGGCAAAAATAAAAATAAAGTGGAAAATATGTAGCAGAACATGTATACATATATGCCACGGAACAAGCAAGAAGGAATTAGTAAAACCAGCCTGCGAAAAAGTAAGCATTAATTTACTTATTTCATGTAAAACAAAACAAAATCATTGTCGGATTATTGTAGTTGAAAAAATGCATTGAAATACTTGTAAATTAAAATAAACAGATCCATTACTACAGTGAATTAAAATACTATTGTTAATTCTTGGAGTGGGGACCCATAGAAATTTTGTTCGACCGAGCTCTCTGCTAATTTTCAAAACAATAGAGTTCTGATTGGGACCGCGCCAGTAATTTGATATAAACCAGTTTTGCAAATAGTGGAAAAGCCTTCTTAGAGGTAGTTAATGATTTGAGTTAACAGAACAACACCGTGTTGCCCATCATTTGAATCTGTTGATAAACAATGAGATACTGCAGACTAGCACAATACAGAACTATTGATCTAAAGGGTTGTATGGTGAGGCAATTTAGATCTGTGAAGACCATATATGTATATCCTGCATTAAAAAACAAACACAATCCCCTTTGACAGGACATATATGATCACACCTCTAAACTGACCCACCACAGATAAAATGAAGTTCTGCAAACATTTTTCGCCCCAGTGTATACTCTTTATTATGGTAGTCTGAAATTTAAAGTTTAATCAAAACATCCTGAAGTAAGACCGAAGTAATGCCCAAAAATGAAGCAGTATTTCTCGGAAAGAAATCTCTAATGAGTTCTTCTTCTGCTTGTTGCTAACCTATTTTAAACCTGTTTTCGACAGTGTTTTGGGCGGAAATTCAGGAAGAAATCGTTTTAACTGTGCTTGGACAAAACAATTTCTAGGTTAGATGAACATTTCAAACCGGTCAGTAGTAAGAAAATGAAGCAAGGCTATGACAAAAAGTATTTAAATAAACGACTGTGTCGTTTAATTTTTATAAATACAAAGGAATCAAACATGTTGAGTAATTAATAAAATAAATGCTCTCCTTTTTATTTATTTTTTTTTTCATGTTGAAAAACGTTTGAATGTTTTAGATGTGCATGAAAATGTAATAATTTCCGTCTTTTATTTTATAGTCTAGATTTCACATTTTGATTTCAATGAGCATTCTTTAAAAAAATAATTTTAATGATATATCACCTTTATTACAAACATTTAGAATACTTATTTCTGAAAGGCAGAAATACTGCTAAAGATATTTTTCTTTTTCCATTTAACATAAAAACAACATAAAGGAAAATAGTGGTAACTATTATTTGAAAGTGCATGGCAAGAAATAGGAATTAAGTATATGCTAACATAAAACTAATTAATCTAGGAGAATAGAACAAAATGATCACCATACCATTAATAACAAAAACTAAAAACAATCTAATTGACTTATCATCATTACTAAATAAATAATTGAGCAATCATTATATCTTATTTATGATTCTGCTGTTATATTATTTTTAATGGCATAATTAGCATTATTATCATTATTTTTTGGTTGTTCTTTGTACAATTGTTTTAAATGGTTAATTACATCTTCATCAAGAACAATTGGAATATTATTATTATCCCCACTGTTTACATCATCATCATCATCATCAACCTCCGTAGTTTTTATTCCTGTTGATTGTTGTTTCCACAGTTGTAGCCATGTTGGAGTTTTTTGTGATGCCTGTTGTGTTTCACGTTTGTTTGTATTTGTATTTGAGCCGTCCGGTCCTATTGGTAGGGTATTTTGTTGTGGACCAAGTTCAAAAAGTACTTGAAAATCAGCATTTGGACCCAGTCGAAATCCTAATCCAATTCGTGAATCAGTGCCTATTCAAAAATTAAAATTTATTTAATTTAATAAGATAGCATTCCTTGAAAGGATGTGAAAGCTTGACATGTTAACACCAAAACAACAACAAAATACTTTCGCTGAATATATTTTACTCTAGAGAATATACATATGAGAATAAATATTTCCACTTTCTAAATAAATAAAAAAAATATTTGCATAGTTATTTTTTTCATTTTTATAGTATGCAGCTGATTGTCTGAAAAATTATAAATTGACCGTTTCAAAGAAAAAAAATGTGCTTTCAATAGTTTTTGCCTAATGTCAATCCAGTGCACTCAACAAAGTCGCCTTCAGTGATTTCTCATTTTATTATTAACCCTTGCAGATACATATCATTATGCCTTGAGAAATGAAATCATTTTTAATAATTGTTTTTTATAGTTTACGCTTATTTAGGTTTAGAAATTCCAAATTATAGATTTATCAAAGTGATAGCTTGAAGTGAGTTTCTCCATTCTCTTTCACGTTCTTTTTTTTCTGAAAAAGCAGATATTAAAGTAAAGAATTTATCAGTTAAAAAGGAAAGTTTTCACCAGAAAAATCTTTTGCGATCCGTGAGTAAGAAAAATTTTTTCAGCAGAAAGCTCAAACTAGATATTCTATTTAGGTAACTATTTTCTTTTCTTTTCCTTTTTTCGAAACGAAAGATTTTTACTTATAGGCAACTTAAGATGAAGAAAATTCATCTAGTAAGAAAATTTGTCAACTAAATTTGTTAGAACTGCTGCAGGAGGGTTAATGTGAACAGCTCACAACAGTTATTTTGCTTTTTTTAACATATAGTTTCTATTCACCAGTTTTACATACCTTTTCTTACTGGTGGTATATTGGTATAAATGAACGACAGCAAGGTAGGTAGTTGTTCTGGAACGAATAAACTATGACAAAAACCTGTAAAAGAAATTTAATGTTTTAAGTTTTTATCTTGTAATGTCAAAGAGTTTTTCGCTCCTATTATAAAAAAAAGTCTCTTATATTTTATATACAGATCAGCATTTTATAGAAACAATAAAAAAATTATTTCTTCTTTATTAATAAATATTGAACCCAATAAAATTAATTCCTACTTATTATTTAAGGGACGGGATTAGCTCAGTGGTAACATGCGGAGGCCCGGGGTTCGAAACATCCAATCATAGTTGCCCTCTACAACTCTCTGTTCGGTGAAGGGCAGTGCATTGTGGAGAAGGTTCCAGACGCCAATAACCATACATGTTGACGGGCTTTAATTTTTTTTTATATAAAAAATACTCTTCTAAGAACAGGAGTAAAAAAAAATTTAAAACTATTTAGGCTTTTACCAAGGAAATGTATTAATTGGCAATATTGTTTATGTTATAAACAGCTTTGTACCAATTTCCGGCAAATTAGGCAAACATTTAAATATTTAGCAAAAAAATATTAAACTTAAAGTGAAAGGTATATTTCAATTCTTAAGGTCAGTATATTTTTTGTAATAACGAAAAAATAATATATTTAATTTGAATCATATTTGAGATAAATCAAAATAAAAATCATTGTAATATTTCTATTTACACAATATTTGAATTTATTTCAATTTCGATATAGTTTCTATATTTGAAAAAATATGTTGCGAACTTCCAAAATTGTATAAATTTCTAGAATTGGTAGCATTCTGATATGAATATTAGTACTCTTTTAGGGAGTTCATAGTTTTGTGATTGGTTGCACAATGTGCATTACTTAGGCATTTTTTTTTGTTTGTTTTGTCACCATTTAGATGAGTTAATATAATCATTAATTTATTAATGCCATAAATACCTCTGCTTCAATGCTGTATTTATGGCATTAATGTTTCGGCTTCAATGTTACTATTTGTATTTTTTTTTAAGAAAAACTGATATGTCTCCAAATCAGCGTCAATAAATAGAACACATAAACATACTATTAAGAGGGCACAAACATTATTAATGCCATTTTTGTTACTTATATTTCATCATTACACTTAAACACTTTCTCTAGCGAAAGTAAATTTCTTCATTTAAAAAAATTAAAGAATAAGAATATTTAAAAATTTATTTACCTGAACAGATTAATAATAATAATATCTTCCGAAGATATACCCACATTTTTATTTTGTCTCAATAAATAATAACTAATGACATACTGGTTGAAAGTAAGTCTGGATCAGAAGGTAAAGTGAGTCTAGTCACAGCACATGTACATGTGGGTCATAATAACTTCTGTCCGCTCTCTCTTCAACGGGGCACTTCCAACAGTGTATTGGGAGATGTGGTAATATTAGTTACACAACACTGTTGCTGCGACCATTCTGTATTTAATAATAGTTTTTATTTTTATGTATACTAAATTGGAGTTTTTAATTCTGGTGATTTGTCAATCTACCAGAAAATAGCATTTTTGCACAAAAAAAAAAGTCTTTCATTTAATTGATAGCATTCGTAACATATTTTTGTTTGTTAATAGTCAGTGTAAAAACTCTTACTTTAGTTTTTACTTTATTTTATTTTTTCTTCAGGTCCAATAAGCTCAGTAGCATTTGATGCTGCCGGAGAATACGTTCTAACAGCAGGTGATAAACATGTACGTATATTTCATAATGTTACCGGCTACAAGGCATCAATTTTAGCAGCTAAAACCAAATTACAAGCTTCTGGTAATTCTTCGGCCACTAAAGAACGTCTTCAGAATACTATTCAAGAGGCTGAAACATTTTTAAAAAGTATTGGTGAAATGTAAAAAAAAACAAAAACCAACAAGAACCCTGATTTGAATTTTTTTATTTAAGTTCATTATTTTGATTATTTCACAGAATTGTTTTCCACACATTTCTATATGGGAAAAATATATATTTATACTAAATGTGTCTTGCTTTATTTAATTTTATTATTATTATGTGATAAAATGTGTTTAGAAAAATTTAATGGCCATAATAATTACAAGTACTTAATTTTAATTTTATTTAAGTGATTTATCTATGGATTGTTTTTTTTTTTTTTTATCTGTAGAAGAAACATATTTAGTGCCTTTTTTCTGTGAATTATCCAGTGAAAAAATGGATAATTTGTTTTCATTCAAACTGGATTTTTATCAAAAAAATTTGAAAAACAAAAAAAAGAAAAGAAATTTATTTGATTTCTACAAATCTATCAGAACATTTACTGGCAAGGCCTTCTCCAATCCTAGCATTCCTTCCTCTGTTAACAGCCCTCTAATAACATAATTTTATATTAGATACTTATCTCCTAATATTTCTATTTTGCTAGGTTTATTACTCTAAACAAGGCTGAACTTTTTCAAATCTTATACAGAATGAAATATATCTTGAATAATCTCAAATAATATCTTGAACTTTTTGCAAAATATTGGCAAGGTATAAATCTGGAATATTAATTTGATTGCAATATTTACATTTTTTTATTGCATGAAATATGGACAGAGTGAAATAAGTTCGCCACCAAACAGTATTAAACATTCATTTTTTTTTAAAAGCTAAGATTTGATATCTATCTATTATTAAAAAAAGAAAAAAAAAAAAAATCATCTGTGAAAATAAGTCATGTCCTTCGTATGAATTTCCTTCCGTTTATGGAAAGTCTATTTAACAAACTTTTCTTAAACTAAGTATTTTTTCAAAATAATCGGATGATCTGGTGAATACCAGGAACGCACCAAAGAGATGGACAGTAAAAGTACCGCTTAAGGCTATTCTGTTAGAAAAATTAGAACAGATGGATTGGAGTTTTGAAAGTGGGTTAAATAATCAGCAAAAATTTGGTAATATTTATAGAAAATGAAATTACCATGCAACTAACAAATCATATAATTTTAATTTAGCTGAGAATTTAAAATCAGGTGTAAATAATGATACCATGAATATTAATGAAGGTGGATGTATCAGTGGGAATCAAAGTGAAATCGATAATAAGGAATTAGAAGATGATAATGCAAGTTGGAGCGCATTGGCCAGGTTTGCCATGTTTAAATTGTGAAAAAGAAAAAAAAGGACTAAGTATCTATGAAAATAAGTAATGGCTAATTGGTAAATGTTTGTATGAATTCCCTTCCGTTTACAGAAAGTCTAGTGCACAAACTTTGTTTAAACTCAGTATTTTTTGAATCATTCAAAAATAAGCTTATTAAGTGCTGGATGGAAATAATCAATGTAATATGGTACTCGCTGTATAGATAAGCTTATCCAAAATATTGTTAAACTACTTTGAAAAATTATTTTAATAAAAAAATGAAAGTTTTTTATACACACGAAGGAGATTCTAAAAAAGGAAGAAGTAAATTATTGTGTTGGAACCTTTTTTAACAAAGTCTATGAAAAATAATAGTTTCGTTAATCAATTTTAAGCGAAACATTCGTGTAAGCTGTCCTTCTTTGGTTTCTAAATAGACTGTGATAGATATTTAAATAGAGGAGTTTTTTAGATCCAAATACAATCATACCGGATTTCTCAAATTCGTGGAACTCTCAAGAAAGAAATTTCGAATGTGTATTTGTATTCAAAAATCTTGTACGAATATATTAATATTACAAGGGTATGAAGAAGTAAAAATATATTTTGTGTCCAATATAAAACCTTTTAATAAGCAAGCATCAGAAATCTGTGCTGAAGTGACTAATATGGAAGTTTAAATATAGAATTAATTTAAGAATTTTAAGATTGCTGAAACAAGTTGGGTTGTCTTATTTAATATGAGAGATATTAGCCAATTCAATGCATCCGTTTATGATGATATTTTGTTTTGTTATATGTATATGTGCATATATTGATGTGTACATATATATACTATATACAACTTCGTTTTATTTATAGTATATATGCACACATCGCTTTCTAGTCATGTTAAATTTTGCATTGGATTCAGCTTTTATATCCTTTACCTTCCACTACATTCAATCAGAACTATTTGTTGTTTGAAACACCCTTAATCAATTGTTCACGTTTGTTGTTTGAAAGGTAAATCAATATTTTTTTTTTTAAGGATACTTAGTTTGCAATTTCAAAATTATGTCTCATCTATGCTCACATGCATTATGTGCCTCAATTAACTCAATTTTGAAAGAAAGACATCTTAAATTAAAATCCGCCATTCATCAAATTCACATTTAATGTATTTTACTAATAAAAAATATATAATTTATGATCGTATATTTGTCTCTAAATATTTTATTTGACTTTATTGAGATAATTATATTTCATATTTTGAAATTTCAATTTCCCTCGAATAGCGTATATTGAAAAAGCTCTATTTTCTTCAGTGAAAAGAAATTTAGACTACTTTTTTTTTTTTAGTTCAATAATTTTATGATTGCTTTATTATTCAGTCAGAGATTGGGTATTTATAAATAAAATGTGTGCATTTTTATAGGTTAACTACAATAACTCGTATATCATTCAGGCACTACGGTGGAGACATCTTTATAACGGTAGTGTTTTTAACCGTGTTTTCAGTTTATGTTTTGTTGCATTATTTTAAAAATTTACAATACACAGAAGACACTATAGATATGGGTGCTTATCTCGATAAACCAGTTAAAGAAAAGGTTTCTAGTAATTATGAAAATAAATTCTTGAAATGTGGTGCGAGCTCTATGCAAGGATGGCGTGTTACACAGGAGGTAAATTTTCTTTTTGAATAATATAGTAACCAAAATTTTGGCATTTTAGAAAATATTTTTGCGCACTTTAATATAACATTGAAGTACAATTATACCATACTTCAAAAATTGTACTGTAATACTTTAATTATACTGTACAGAGATTTTATATTTGATTTTAAGGAAAAAGAGGTACAAGCTATGAAAATGTTGACCTTAGTTTTTAAACCGTTGGTTTATGTTATAAGTTAAACTTTTCTTTTTTTTTGGAGAAAATCGTTAAGTAATTTGTTTATGGAATTATGGGTTTTACTGTTTAAAATGGTTAATTAACTCCTCGTAATTATAAGATTCAACGTAAAGGAAGTAGGTATAACAATAAAAATTCTAGTAGATAAGAAAAATTGTAATAGTGGCAACTAAACATTTTTATTTTTTTATTTTTACTGTTATCGAATTTTTGGTGTATGGTTTAACTATTATAATTGCTACTAATAGGCACTTATTCCCAACTTATTAATAGTTTTGTTATGGTCCATATAATTGTTTTCAATAAATGTTTGCATAATAAAATTTACATAATAAATGGAAATTATTCTTTTCCCAAGAGAAGCAACGACTGTTTTAAAGAAATATTTTTGTAGATTTATGTTGTTTTGCCACCTGATTAAAACTTCCAGTTTTATGTAGATTTATTGCATGTATTTTAAAAGATATTAAGTGAAGTTGGAATATTTAGTGAGTGTAGTGTTTTATTTTTAATAGGATGCTCACAACTGTATCTTGGATTTTGATACCGATTGCTCATTGTTTGCTGTTTATGATGGTCATGGCGGACACGAAGTAGCCGAATATACGGCTCAGCATTTACCAGATTTTATAAAAGAAACTGATGCTTACAAAAAAGGAAGCTATGAAGAAGCATTGAAGGAAGCATTCCTTGGATTTGATGCCCTGTTAGCGACAGAACCTGTTATAGAGAAATTAAAAGAAATTGCCTTTTCAAAAAAGAAAGATGACCAAGGTAAGAACAGTTGGATGGTATAAGTGAAATAACGTTATTTCTAGTATTTGCTATATAGTAAGTAACATGATTGGAACCCCTTCCTGTATTGACATTATAAAATCTTAATTTATTGCATTTATTTTTTCAGACAAAGATGGTAGTAATTCTATAGATGACGATGCAGATGATGAGGTTGATGTTAAAACATTGAAAAAAGAAGCTAAAATGCCATTAACAGAACTCATTGCTTTATATGCTACTAATGAACTGCAAAAGGCAAAAAAGGCTAATAAGGAAAAAGATCTAAGTAAGTTATGATTTCAAAACAGCCGCTTTTGTTTATTAATATAACCCCTTTAATTAAATAATATTCTTTATAAGTGAATGACTTTTAAATGTATTTAGATCCTGATTCTGAAGTTACATCTAGCAGCAGTCCGAGTAACTTAAATACAAGTTCTGTAGAAGATTCAAAACCCAATGGAAATAGTGAAGCAGTGCAAAACGGGGTAAATTGAAAATGATTTAACTGCTTTTTCTGATTTGATTTTTAATAAATGACATGTTATTAACTATATTTTTCTTTTAGGAAAGCAGAACAGAAGTTGGTAGCAGTTCATCAAATGATGATGCCGTTTCAAGTTCATCACATGTTAATGGTGATCTCGTGTCAGCAAATCATTCAAAATTTGATCAACCTGAAGAAGGTGGAAGTAGTTCAGCAGCGGGTGGAGATAATTTTGTATCCACATCTGGAGATCGTACTTCGAAAAAAAGAGCAGTTATTAAAATGTACAGAAGCTTGTTGGAAGATTCTTATGAAAGTGATTCTGATGATAATGATGAAAGTTTTCGCGCCGCCGATGCCAACATATCAAGGTTCACTTAATTTTCTGTTGTATAATAACATTTCGTAGTTTTTTCTGGTATAGAGACTAAGGTTGGTTAGATTAAATGTTGGCAATTAATGTTTGGTATTTTATCCGTCGTAGCATGCATGTTCCTTTTGTTCCTGACCGGTTTCGGATTCTTATCTATCGTCAGCCAAGTTCGTGTAGAGAGTTCACTTCCACGCAATGTTTCTGTTACACTCTGCTGGGTATTAAGATTAAAACTTGAGTGTTGCTATTTCTTGTTTCCATACTTTCTTTGTTGTCAGGTTTTTGTGGTTTCATTATGGTATTATTTCCTCTATTGCTGTGAGAGGAAATAGTGTCATCGGGATTGTAAATTAGAAACCCCTAAATACGACAAATATGTTCATACAAGTAGTTGATTTTGTGTAGGCAGATACATGAGTAGGAAGTTCAAAATTGATTTTCCTTTTGGAATCTTCTAGGAATCTGAATAAGGTTTCGCTCATATTCTTCATATTGAATTTGAACATTAAGTATAGGCCTACAGTTATTATTTGAAGCAATAATTTTTTTTTTAAGGCGTTAATAATTTTTTCAAATCTGTGGTCATTGGCGCCCGGAGCCTTCTCACTGCACTGCCAGGCTCTAGAAGGTATTCTCTTGTTACAGACAACACTGTCCATCACCGGGGCAGTGAGCTGTAGTCTGCTCCTAGGAAGAAAAAATCTAAGGGCAGTACTGCTGGACTCGAACCTGGGCCTTCGTGTCGGACTCCAGCGCGCTAACCATTGGGCTATTAACTTCCCTTAATAATTATTATTTGAAAATTAATGTTATGGGGATTTTGGTGGGTTTATTCTTCTTTAAGCCGACATTTGAATGTAATGTGTGTCCAGTCATTTTATTTTGTTCAGTGATGTATTTCAAATCCCCTTGCTAAATTTCCGAGTTTGAGAAAATCAATTAATTGGATATGGTGTTTATTGAATGGTTCTTTCAGATTATCGCCAGAAAAAAAAATATAGTTTTAGAAGGTGGGACTAGTTTTAAAGTGCCCTCAGTTCAATTACCGATTTAATATTAGGTGCTACTTAATGAACAAGTAGGATAAGTACCAAATTTGAAGAAATTGGTCCATTAGAATTACAATAAATGAAACTTTGTTAGGATCTTAACAAAATGTTTTTGAATACTGCAAATTAAGATTACTTAATTTATTTAGAATAAATAGTTTCGTGAAGGTTTTAGTAGTTTATTTATTTGTTTTAATGGTTAATAGTTTGTCCTAAAAAGAAAATTTAATAAATTTTGTGTTCAAATTTTTAGTGAAGATGAGAACATTGATGAAGAAAACGGCAAAGTAGATGGTGAAGCTAATGTCAGCGCTGAAAATGAAAGAGAAGAGAACAATGATGAAGAAGATGAGGATGATGAAGATGATGATGACGACGACGATGATGATGAAGACGAGGATGATGACGAAGGCGATGATGATCTAGCAGAGAACGAATCAATAGATGCTCAAGAAATCAGGAAAAAGGAAGAGGTGATAATTTCTTTTTCACAGTCTTTTATATATATTGGATTTTTCTTTCATGTAGTGATTATTTATTTTTATCTTCAAGCAAACTTAAAATAAATATTAATAAATTAGTTAGAATTAACAAAAGTTTTTGCCAGCACATTGCAGCATTCTGTAGAAGCAACTATACTACACATTAGTTCAGGCATTTTGAGTCTCTGTTGTAATTGCTGTCTATAAATGTGGAAAACGTTTATATTGACACTTCCAACATGTTACCCATATACCTTGCAGAGATATATGAATAGCTTGCGTATAGTACGCTTATAAACAAATATTAACTCATAATATAATTATCAACATACACCACACTGCATTCAACATTTTATTCAATGTGTGACAGGCCCAGTTCAGATAACCTAACTTTTTACCTTCAGTTTCCTCTAGTTGGCAGTGGAGTTGACTTTGTAGGTATCCTCCAATATTTTCATTTTTAGATCATGCAAAATAGATGAATGAATGAGTTAGATTTAAAAAAATAGAATGCCTGATCTTATTTTTGATGTGCGTATTTGCAATAACGGGCTAAGCTAATCTTATTTAACATAACTTTCTATTTTTTTTTAGCCGGGTAGCGACAGCGGTTGTACGGCAGTAGTGTGTCTAATCCACAAAGATACAGTTTTCGTGGCAAATGCTGGAGATTCTAGAGCTGTACTATGTAGAGATGGTCAAGCTGTGGATTTATCGATAGACCACAAACCTGATGACGAAGCCGAATTGAAGCGAATTGTTGGAGCTGGTGGTGAAGTTACCTGGGAAGGGCGAGTTAATGGTGGCCTTAATCTTTCAAGAGCCCTTGGTTTGTTGCTTTTCAGTTATTATCTTACAAAATTAATAATTTTTTCTAGTTGTTTCATTAATTGTTCCAGTTATCTCAAAATATGTAGACAATGCCAGATAGAAATAATAATTATATTTTTGTTGTATCATTCCTCAAGATTATCACTTTATCCGAATTTTGTACATTTTTTTTTTAGGTGATCATTTGTATAAAAAAGCTGCCGATCTTGATGCTACCCAGCAAATGATTACAGCACTGCCAGATATTAAAATAGAGAAAATAGACCCATTACATGATGAGTTTATCGTTTTAGCATGTGATGGAATATGGAATTCAATGTCCAGCCAGGAAGTAGTAGATTTTGTCCGCCCATTAATTAATAATGGCGATGAGTTATCAACCATTTGTGAAAAGGTAAATTAATCTCATTACTAGCCTGCCGTGAATTAATTTGCAATTTTGATTGCCCATTAGTTTGTTCATCTTACGCTTTTAAATGTTTGATGATGTAATAAAACATTTTCATAATTTTTGCTTCTTCGTCTCTCTTTTGTTTTTTTTTGTTGCACAATCACAGTCTGTCTGTAGAATGCTGAGATTGTCGCTGACTTTAGACAGTATCTTATAGACAGTAAGTTAAGTGGAAGAACAGGCATATCGGGGAATTTATCAGTTAGTCAACGGTGCTGTGAGAGCAGGTGTAACAAATGGTTTATAAACAAAGTTTGAATTAAGAATGGTTGCTTCCTCTCATCAATTTTTTTCATTAAATCAATGATCATCTTCCGGAATACTGGGGTGGACTAAATGTGAAATTAACGTAAGATTCATTCTCTACATAGATATCATTTTACTTCTTGTTCAAACCGTAGAAGACTCCAAAAATTGTAATCAACTTCGTAAATATTCTGCTATCCAGAATTTAAAAATTAATTTAAATTAAAAATAAAAGGTCTTTTAAAATGGTAGAATATGTAACCAGGAAGTGACATGAGTGTGTTACTTTCTGGGACAGATCCTCGTCTTAACTGAATATAGGTTCAAGTAGTAGGAGAAAGCACAGCCTATAAGAGGGAATAATTTATTCAGTATGTTAATATAATTGCTGAGCTTGAGAAAGTTCTTAATGGAACAGAAACAATTTAATGATTACTATTACCATATTTTGTATGAAATCAGCTTAAACAGTGTAATATAGTTATTTCTGTAACAATATTCCGTAAATAAAATAGGACGTGCAAAGAATAATTTTGGTTTGAATCCGAACTTTACAGACGGTCAGAGTTGTCTTATAAGCGTATATTTCCTATTTTTTCTATGTCCATATGTACTATTTTTGTAAATAAATCACTTTTCTGTTGAAAACTATATTGATCGATTTGGTCCGACAATGGAGAATGTGGTTTTCTATTTCTGAAGTTCTGGATTGTAAAAGTAGAAATCCTGTCCATCTGTGTACCCTATGTGTTCTATTGTTCTTTAAATTTTCCCCCATGATTCTTTACCAAATGAGTTGCATCAATCATACATACCATGTTTTATATTCACTTTGATACATTGAATCAATGTTATGTATAACATGATCCTTTCAATTTGCAAAATCTTGGATACTTTTTTTTTAATGGGAGAATAGGAGACGATGATAAAGTGCTTTCATTTTTTTTAACTTTTTAATTTCCAACACAAACGGGAGTACAATTCTTCTTCATTTTTATTTATTTATTTTTACTTTCTCTTACTCCTACCTAGTAAGAGGAAGTATTGTAATCGTGTCAAATTTTCGATATCGAGTTTTCACCGGAAATATCCGTTTTGAGGTCCCCTGAGTCCAAAAAAGTGGTTTTTAGCAAATGGTCTCTCTCTGTGTGTGTGTGTGTGTCCGTGTGTGTGTATGTATGTATGTGAACAGCATAGCTCAAAAACGAAAAATCGTAGAAAGTTGAAATTTGATATTCCGTTTAGAGGTCACCATGGGATCTGACTGTACGTTATCTGTCAAAATTCCTCAATCGGAAGTACCACTTTACTAGTAGTTTTTTTTACTTTTTTGCGTTTTTCTCTAAAATGGCTCCGACAATATTCTTCAAACTTGATATATCAACTACACATACAACGAGCTACAATTTTTATTTGAAACATTTCTTTGGGAAAATTCATTTAAGAGCAGTTATGGGGGAGGGGTGCGGTTAGTTTTTCATCTAAAGTGTTATTTCAGTTTATTAGACAATTCTGTCATCTAAATAATATTAATTAGAATTAGAATAATTGGTTGGGAAATTCCGAGTTTGAAAAAAATCGGATAACCGGAAGTGCGTTTACTTTACCACTTTACTAAATGATTTATTCACTTTTTCGCAATTTCTCAAAAATGGCTCTGACGATTTTTTTGAAACTTCGTATATAACTAACATGGTACGATCTACAACTTTTATCTAAAACATTTCTCTGGGAAATTTCTTTTAAGAGCACTTTTAGGGGAGGGGTGGGGTTAGATTTTCATCAAAGTGCTATCCTAGTTCATTATACAATTCTATCATCCAAACATAATTAGTTAGAAATAAATAGATGGCTGAAATTCCGAGTTTCAAGAAAATTATTAAACCGGAAGTGCGCTTTTACTGAACAGTTTTTTCAGTTTTCGACGAATTTCATTAAATTTGGTACACAAACTATAAAATTTGTCAATTATCATTTTGAGAACTGGAGGAAGAGAAAGTTGTGTGAGTGTTTCACACCAGATTTTTTTTTTATGATAAAAGAAAAGTAAAGCGTTATTTTCAGTTTTTATTAGAGACATTCTGTGTGATCTTCTTTGAAGGCCCTCTGAGGCTGAAAATCTTGTTGCTTCGGTTGTTCGAATTTGATATTTTATGAAAACCTGGAATACAACAACGAAGTTTTTATTAATATCAGTGCTACTTTCTAGAAGGTTTTTTTCGATGTTTGTAGATTTTCTCAAAAATAACGTACATTTTGTTTATATGATGCTAAATCACAAAGCACATTTAGAGAAACTCCAATGATAAACATACCTCATAACCAATTTTGTGTAAACTGTAACATAAGTTATGTCTCATTAGGAACAATCAGTAGTTACAAATTCAGGTTTGAATTATATTTTTTATCTATTGGAATTCGGAACATGATAAAAACCTATATAGAGGGATTTCTCGAGGCAACATTTTTTTTTCCCCCACAACTATTTTCACATTATTTATTACCATCTTCATATTTTCAGATGTTTGACAAATGTTTGGCTCCGGAAATGCATAATGTGTTATGTGACGGGAGTGGATCTGACAATATGACCTGTATAATAGTAAAATTAAATAAAGATAATAAAGAAATTATTGGAGGAGTCACTAAACGGCAATCAGATTCACCATTAAAAGAAGAGGCAGGTATAAAAAAAGTTAAATTGGACAGTTTAAGTGAAGAATAATGTTTAAAAAAATAGAGATTTTTTATTTATCTATTTAATATTCTTTTCAATTTTGCCATTCTTTTTTTTTTTTCTTTTTTTTTTGAGAATAGAAGATTTTTTTATTATTTTTGATTTAAAACATAAAAAATTTAATAACACTGAATGGCAAATTATTTCTATTTTTAATTGACCATAAATGTAACATATTGTTGACGGTTCAATAAGTTGATAACATTCGAAGTAGATATTTATATATAAAAAAGAAAAAAAAAGTGTAAAAGTACATGTTGTTTATTTTTAATAATTGTTATATATAATATAAATTATTGTGCATAGAAAACAATTCGAAAAAACAAAAATTAAAAAATAAATAAATAAACGCCCCCTCACACTGGTAAATTTATCCTTTTTGGATTTTCAGATCTTGCTTTAAAAATAATGTGGCAAGCATGTCTTTCTGATACCCAAAATTTGTGTATGTGTAAATAGTTGTTTATTTAAATATTCAATTAAGTCACCTTTTCTTTCTATTATTATTATTATTATTATTTTTTTCTTAATTTAAAATAATTAGTTGACAAGAAAAGTTGTGAAAAAAAAATTTAAAAAGTAAAAAAAAAAATACAAGTTCCTAATTTGTTTTAACCAGATTGTAGTTTTATGACCAATTTAGCGTAAAGATGTAAGTGAAAAAAATATTTTTTTTCTTTTTAATTTTGAGTTAAATATTTTTGATGTTTTTTTTTTAATTTCTGTATTATAATGTCACTTTTCTATACATAATTTCTTTTGTGATGTACATATTATATATAGATATTTGTAAGCAGTCTACGTATTTATTAAATGGTTTCGACGAAAGAATTACAAATATAATATGCAGGATAGCCCACTTTATAGTATCGGACAGTGTTTTTTTCGAACATTACCACCGATAGAATATTCAAACAAGACATTTCCTTCAATATCTTTTTTTAATTTATTTTAAATATGGTCCTCAGATATATTATTTTATGTTGAATAGATGTTTAGATTCGCAATTGATGGACAGTAATTTAATCGTGACCAATGTAGTCGGCTTCTATTTCTTCTTATTAAACAATTTAAGGCGTTCGTCTATTTGCTTAATAAAACAATGGAAATTTGGCGTTGATTTTCTGAACCCTGTATGCAACATTTTTACATTGTTGACAAAAACTCGTGATTTAAGTGATAGCAAAACCTGTAAGTAAAAGAGAAAAAGAAGCTGAAGTATAAAAAGATCAGCATCTTGAAAATTTTTATTTTCTTGTTTTCAAAGGTCTTGCTATATTTAGCAATTTTTGAAGTAAATATCTTGTTTGATATTCTTGATATATATCAATAATAGATATATTGTTATATTCTTTGCTTCAAATGACTTACCCTATTTGTGCCGGAGAATTGGAACTCGCTTAGCAAGTTAAATCATTTCCAAGTCAAGAAATACTGTACATGATTGTAAATCTTTATTTTTACTTGCTGGCAATTTGTAGCGAGATTATATAGGAATATGTAGAAAAAAAGAATTCTTTCTTTTGATCAACCATTCGACAAAATATTTGATCAGGACAGTAAAAATTGATGGAAGCTTGATCAAAAAAAAATTTTACTTTTCTTCATATCCTAATCGAATTTCTACCGTAAATGTCGTCGGAGTTTTTCATTTTAGCCCACTTCATTTTGTTGTCATTGACCGATTTCAAGTGTCCACCGATATTCAGGATATCTATCTGATCGTTTATAGCATTACTGCCTATGCATTATGTTCAAAGACGGATTTCCAATTATTTCAACAAAATCCCAGAAAAATCCCAGATCTTTAATATAAAATATATATTTAATTTCCTGAGTGATTTTTAGTAGGGATATTTGACATAAAATAAGTTCACGGAATTCATGTGTAGATGCGATACATAAATGATCATTTCAGGCAGTTTTACTTTTTTTTGTAATGGAAGTAATCAGATAGCTAAATTCAAACCTGACCGTAAATAGAAAATAAATAAATAATCATAATATTACTAGGTCACAATTAGATTCCACAAAAAATACCTCTAGAAGCAAGTCATGGCTGCCGGAAAAGGTACCAAATAACTTGCCTCGCAAAGTACTTACCATTAGTTTTAGGATGACCTGCCATGATTACCTAAAAACTCACTTATGTAGGAGTGGTACATCTGGCGAGCTTATCTGATCTCTTTGCAATAGCGAAGAAATCTTAATCTGTTAATGATATTTGCTCTTCAATAAATCTTAAATAATGAGATGAACTTTCCTTATTCTAATAGGAGCCAGGAAGCTTATGAAATGAAAGTTCCAATTGACTTATGAAAAAAATAATTAATAAGAGACTAAGGAAACAGGCTTTCAGTGTTTTTTTTTTTTTGTCAGCAATAGTTTTTCGAGAAAAATTGTTAATCCTGTAAAAACGTGGACTATCCTTAACTCTAATTCACCATAATTGTAAGCAATTTTCATTTTTTCTTAATTAAATTTGACGTAAATATTATTTCTTTAAAGGAATTTTATTTTTTTTGTAATTGTAAATGAATATTGGCATCACTGTTCCGGTGATTTGAAGGAAGAAATTAATGTTAAGTAATTTTTCTTATTAATAAAAGTAATAATAATTATGGTGCCATTATTGATAAATTGACACAATAACTTGAAAACATTTTACGTTTCTTACTTAGTTTTCATTCACTAAATTTCGCAAGGCCCCACAGAAAACAATGTTTTTTGGAACGGCTTTATGTTCAGGTAGATGCTTAGCGAGACGTTGCAGGTATGGGTCGAATCTAATTAATTAAAGTAGGTCTCAAAAGAAGTTGCTGCAAGTGTAGAACGAATGTAGTTTATTCGGAGCAATGCTTCAGTTGCAATATTCTTTAAAAAGGGTCGGCAGACCCAGCGAAGATTTGGTATTAACTTCTTTTTTGGCCAAATGAACACGATAATGCTGTGGGCTGTGGGTTGAACTTCCAGTCAACAGTGCCAGAGTAAAAAAAAAAAAATAAGCCTACATCGAAGAAGATCGATAAATATATCAGAAATGAGGGCGAAATTATCGCTGGGTTAATTAACGATCTAATGAAATAATCAGGTCCATCTCCTTAAGAAATTTCCAAAAGTTAAAGCCATTCCAGAAATATCAGGTTTTTCTGCTGGATCCTATATTTTATTAACACGTGTGCCTGAAGGAAAAAAAATTTTTTTTTTTTATTATTAAAAATATATTGTAACTTGGAAAACAAAATGAGATAATTTGAGAAAAGTGAAAAAAAAGAATAGTATGGTTAATAAAATTAATATTACAAAGGGCACAAAATTGTACCTGATATATTCTTAATTCCAAGGGGGCTATTGATAAATATGCTTATGTATTTTATACGAATTTTTTAAAAAAAGGAAGCCCTTATTGTATTTGTGTCAGCGATTTTTTTTCTGATGACTAAAACTGTTTATTTTTGTAACTTTTAGAGCAAATTGTCAAACTCAAAAAGTCATTTTACACGATGAGTGTTACTAATTTTTATATTGATATTCACAGTTTTTCAGAATTATTTGTTTTAATACAATATAGTAATAATTATAATAAAATAAAATCAGTTTGTAAATAATTCCAGTACTTTTAATGATTTGTTAAGGACATTGTATTAACAAATTATTTTTGTATTTAAATAAAAAAAAAAGTTCATAGTGTAAAGTTTAAATATTTTTCTTCTTTTTTTCCTATTACTTTTTCTTACTACAATAAGAAGACCGTCCTATTCATCTCCTACATTAATTATTTTTTACCCAGGATTTTCTAAATACTGAGGTTCTCCTCAACCACAAAATTTCTTTTAATTTTCCTCTCCATAGATCTCTATCCTGGGTTTCTTCCTCCTTCAATCCATTCCCATACAAACTTTCCACCACTTAATCCATCCATGTCCGTCTCGGTCTTCCTCTTCTTTTTCTTTCTTCCACGTACCAATCAAGGACCAGCCTCGGTAGACTGTCCTCTCACACATGGCCGTACCACTCTAACCGTTCCTTCTCTATTCTCTGAGGTATACTGTTTTTTATTTCCATCTTTTCTCTCGGTTAGGTCTTCTTTCTCTTCGCGAGACTCCTATTGCTGTGGACAGTAATTTCTTTCTCAACGGCCACTTCTCGGCTCCGTACAGCAATACGCTTTCCACTTCAGCTGAATAAATATTCTTTTTCGAGAACCGAGTTTAGCATACTGATTCCTGACATGCTTGTTCTCTTCATTTATTTCTGGGAGCTTCCATTTTTCTCAACGATTGACGCCAGATACTGGAAATTGTCCACATTCTTTATGGAATTACCGTCGATGACGAGTGCTTCCTGATAAAAAGTCATGTACTCTGTCTTTTTAAAATTCATTTTTAGTCCCAGCTTGGGATTCTTCTAACAGTTTCTTTACCATATAATCGGCATCTTCCAGGTCTTGTGCTACCAGCGTTTAACAGGTTGTTTATGTAACTTCGTTCCATTTTGATGCCCATTTGTTTGCACTTGTTATTCAAATGTGATAAGGCTGCTTCCAACAATATTGTGAAAAGCGTAGGGGACATACAACTTCCTTGTAGGAGGCTTTGCTGAATCCAAATTCGGTTGACAGATTATCTGCCTACTTTTATTCTGCATCTGTTACTTTCGTAAATCCAATTTAAGAGATCTATCGATAAGGGACATTTCTAATGACTTCCATATAAGCATCCTTGGTACGCTTTCTCCAAATAGATAAATGCCAGGCTTGTTTCCTTGGATTTACTTTCCCCTTTTGCAAGTAATTGACGAATCTTGAATATATATATGGTCTCACAAGAACTCCCCGCAGTAAAACCACATTGCTCTCCATCAGGTGTCCAATGCTTCTCTATTACATTCCGAATCAGCCTTCCAAAGATTTTCATTATAGGATTCATGACACATATCCCTCTGTAATTAGAGCATATGCTCTTATCGCCTTTCTTGTGGATGGATGTGATATAATCCAAGCTCATTTCTTCCAGCAATGTATCACCATTCAATGAGTTTATAAGGTCGCTAATTAACTTGGTCACTTTTTCACCACCTTTTATTAATTTCTGGGGCTTACCATTTTTTAGTATACGAATTTCTTTCTCCACTTGTTGCAGTACAACATAAAATCCCTCTCCTTGGTATTCCAGATCATCCTTATAATCATCCCTAACTTTCTTAATAGCTCGTCTATTCCTCTATTGATATATTACTATTCCTGACTTTGATATTCTCTTCATTCCTTATTTCCTTCAGTACCGACCACGCTTCTTTAGCTCGTTGAAATCCTAGCCTAGAGTTGATTTCACGCATTTCCGCTCCCAATCATTTTGGCCGTCCATACACTATATTTATTTAGCCTATTCTTTATCTTCACAAATTCTTCCCTTTTTGAACTTAACCATATCATATAGGCTTTCTTCTTCTCCGGAATCTTTTCTTTTATCCTTTGCCAAGAGCACGCTATCTTTAACCGTGTCTATGTCTGAGAACTTCAAATGAGTTTTTCTTAATTCTTCCATTTCAACATCATCATTCATACAATTCTTTAGCTAACCCTTTGAAATCTTAATCCAATTCCGAATTTATCCTCTTCTGGAAAAAGCTTTGATCCCTTCATCTTTCAACAAAATCCACCTCCATTAATTCTCTTTCCAAATCTTTCATATTTACCTAGCCCTATAGATACGCTGATGATGTTGCTATGTCCACATCATCGTGGAGAATTGACACAATTGCTAACAGAGTTACATGAGCATTGACAAACTGATAAAATACTCCACTAAATAGAAAATAATAATAAATCATGCCAAAACTAATGCCGTACTGTTTATGTACTGCTTACTAAACATGGATCTACAATCAACAGACAAATACAACAATACTTTGATCCCTTGGACTAACAACGTCAAATACTTCGCGATAACTCTGGACCACAAATTGAACTTCACGACCCACGTTCAGGTTAAAGTGAATTCTGGAAAAGTGTCTCTAAGACTACTCTTCCCGTTAGTATCGCATGAATAAAAAATAACTAAACATAACAAACTCCTACTCTTCAAAATCATCATCAGACCGATGATACCCTACGCTTCCTCCGCCTGGAACTAGTAATGGTAACATCAAAAACTTCAGATAACCCAAAACAAATTCCTAATACTTGCGACTGACTCACCACGACACACTAAAATCGATCAACTCCACATAAAATCTTCCATAATCCCTTCATCCCAAATCGTCTCCTGAAAACCCTCTCCACTCTAGGCTGTCATCCCAATCCACTCCGCCGCGAAATAGCTACCTACGATCCTTCCATACATTGCAGGCATACAAGATTGAAGCCCAATCTCTCTTTCCTAAAGCTGCGAGTTTTTCCCTCTTTTTCCCTGTCTATTTTTTCATAGCCTTATCCCAAATATAACCACAAAATAAGGTTATAATGTTAATGTCCGTTGGTACTTCTTTATATATTGTTAATAAAGCTTTATCTGTCTATAAGTAAAAGTAAGTAAACGATCTTGTCAAATTTGTGAAATTTAGTTTCAAACCCAAGAACTTCAATTTGTGCTTCAAATTTTCCTTTTAAGTTAAAATGCAAAGAAGTTATAAATTCGGGAATTCGAAAGAAGATTTCAGTTAGGAATGACGTATTTTCTCCCACACTTGTTGATTTTCTCGTAAACAGGCCATGAGTTTTCTCCACACTTGGAGTAGTTCTAAAGATCATAAATTCAAAATATTAAGGATAAGTAAATGCAAGGCAAAAATAGTAGATTTGGTGAAAATTCCTAAGTTTGCAATTGAGAATTATAACTGAAACAGAAGGTTGTGTGTATTTATTTCACACCATAGATTTTTGTATGGCATAATTTTAAATAATATAATACTATAATATATATTTTCTAGTGACAGCACTAGTTTTAAGTTAGCAGTCAAGCAGGAAAATCTTAAAACGTTTTAATGGTTATTATTTCTTTTGTAGCACAAAACAGAAGCTGTACAATTACAATTTGATTGAAACAAAGGTATCTAAAATTTGCTGTTTTTTGCTGCCGCTTGTTTGTATGCAACTTTTAACAGCAATCTAAGTTACTATTCAGTTTTTCGCAATAACAAACGATTTCCAGCATTGTTGGTGTCTGGTATAAATTTCGATAATTACACACAAGTTACATTATCATTTCTAGATAAATGCATTAAAAGATCATTAAAGATTAGAAATAAAAAGAGTTTGTATTATTATTGAGAACAGAAATACGGTTTTAGAAAGATCTAAGAATGGTCCTAATGAATTCATACTTTATTTCTTTATTTATTACTAAAGATAAACAGAATATTCAAATTATAATGAGATGTTTATATGGCAAGTTTGTTGATTTGGCTGCCATTGCCGTATAAACATCTCATTGAAAACAGAATCGTTGTATGTATTCTTACTAATTTTTATTTTAAAATAAAATTTAATACAGCTTCGAAAAGTACAAAATACTTATGGCATAAAGTTCATCAATAAATCAAAGTTCGTCATTAATTGAAAAAGAGTTGAAATTAAAATTTTGAAATTGTTCATGTTTTTCTTATGGTGACCAGAAGAAATTTGAAACTTTGGAAAGTTTTGTTTCCAAAACAGTATGTAATACAACTAGGAAAATGTTGGTTGGCTAGGGCCCAAGAAAATAACTTTTTAACTTTGAAAGTTTGTTCTATCGACGTTTCGGAGACTTTTGGTGTCCTTCCTCAGCATCTGCCAAGGAGAGGCAAAGAGTTAAATGCCTACAATCTGTTCAGGCACTTTTAATATATAATTATTAAGATCTGATATGCTTCTAGGTTTGCTTATGATAAAAAGATCTAAATTTAAATTTCATAATATCAATTAATATTTTACACCAGACCTACGGAGTACCCTATGAACAATATAAATGTTTCATAAAATAAACGTTTATTAACTATTGTAAATATTTTTATTCACAAATAAAGAATAAAAAATTAAGATATTTTTGTTTACAGTTTATAGTTTAATAAAAATAATTTTTGCATTAAATTGTGGGAATTTAGGGTACTTAATGATTTAGTTATCATTGAGAACATATGTGATAACCTAGCTCTAGGTCATTTGTGACGAAACCACTATATTCCAGAACGTTCTTTTGTCAAGTTGTGTTATTGCATTAGATCCAGATTGATTTCTCTGGGTTTCCTTAAAAAAAAAAAGAAAAGTAATTTTAATATTAAACTATGCCAAGACGAACAAGTGGTGGAAGACCTGCCCCAAGGTATTTTATATATTTTTTTTAATATAAAGCAGTTTGTTTGATTGATGTAATGCACATTATATTTAATGACTGTTTGCTATTGGTGCTGTGTTATGTCATATTTAAGTTGTGTTATAATTATTGGGAATAGGTTTTTCAATATTAGAAATATAAGTTGGATGGAAGACCTGTGTCTCTTTTTACATTGCTTCAATGGATCATTTCAGCAAATTTGAAATTAATATTTTTAACCTAGAATACGTTTCTTGAAGGCCACCTATTTGGTAAAAAGCGAACGTTTCCTCATACTAAGTTATGAACATGGAGTTTGGTGTTGGGGTGGGGGTGGAAAAACCTAAAACATTTTCTAAGCATGATGCAACTGTGATATGACAGATACGATTTGAATTTTATTTCTTAAAAAGGCTAAGTTTACCAAATTGTTCCATTCATTACATTTATAACTATATAATTTCTAGTTCTTGTTCGATTGAGGTTATGAACTAACCTAAAACCTAATAAATATGGTTATTTTCAAAAATACAGCATCTAACAGTATTGTTTATGAAATGGGGAACAAAACCTTTAATATTTGTCCATTAAATAATGGACCATGCATCAATGCTTATTAACAAATTATTTTTATATGTTTATATAAAAAATATAATAACGAGGCCAAATTATGGTTTTCTTATATATTTTTAAAATGAGATCTTAGTTTTGGATTGATCGTCGTTTAGTTGCAATATGATGAAATTTGAAACTTCGCCAAGATGTAAAGTTGTTCTGTTGATTTCAACAAATAGTGTAATTGTGGTTTTATTATGTTTTTTTAATTAGTAAAATGAAGACGTAGTATATTGCGGAATACTACCTTAGAAAATCCAATATCAATTCATTACTAACTTTGCAGCTGTAATGATAAAAGAAATTGGAATTATTTTATATTGTTATTATTTTTATAAAATAATCAGATATTTCAAATTACTATCTTTTTTTTTTTTCTATTTAAATGTAGGAGGTCGAGTTTACCAGCGAGAACTGCTGCACCAGCACCTCCTGCTCATCAACAGCCACCTGTTATGATGCAGCAACCACAGCAGCCTAGTATGTTCAAACAAATGGCTGCAACTGCGGGTGGAGTTGCTGTTGGCTCGGCTGTGGTAAGTGTATTTCGTAATACTCATTCATAATTAACATTGTCGTTCCATAAGGGATTATTGTGCATAATCCAATTGTAATTAAAGTGATAGATATATCATTGAGAAAAAGATTCTTCAGGATTGTCGTCATTTCTGGAGATTCCCGATTTATATTTAAGTATTTTCCAGTTTATCCAATACGATCCCGATCATATTCTTATACTGTAACTCTTAGATGCTCTAAAGTACGGTGCACTTTTCATTAGGAATCTTAGGAGTACAATCTCAGAACCTATGTATTGAGGAAGAAGAATAAATTACTAAATTATAAATGAATAGAAAATAAAAAAAAAAAAAACAATGGAAAATAAATAAAATTTGTTCAGTCACTGTTAAAATTGTAACATGAGTTTATAAGAGAGAGTGGGAGGGAGGGATGTTATTTAAACAATATAAGAGCATATAAATACTGTCTTAATGAGCTTTTGAGTAAATGCTAATTTTTTTTATTTATTTAAGGCACTTCAAAATCTATGGTTATTGGCTCCCAGAGGCTTCTCAGTGCACTGCCGGCCTCCGGATAATGAGCCATAGACGCTCATAGATACAGAAAGACTAAGGGCAGCACTGGCCGCACTTTCGCGTGGGGGTCAAGCGCACTACCACTGAACTAACTCCTTCCCTTCAGAAGCTCATTTGAATGTGTATTTGATTTTATACGTATTACCCATTGACATTCCCGACAACTCTTTGGGAATAATGGACTAGTTAAACTATTTATTTCAGGATCCTGACATTCCTGTGGGAAAGAGTCCTATCAACACAACAATACTTGACATGCATAACAGTAATACTATACACATAAGGCTTGCAGAGATAATAGATATGTGCATTAGAGATCTGTAGCATAGCGTACCCACTGACAAACTACCATCCAGCTCACATACTAAATGAACAACTCATAGAGGCCATAATATTCCACGAGAAAATACGTGAGTTTAATGTAGACAGAAAGATCTTTTAGCCGTAGCAGACTGACATTATAGCCATCCTTTTACATACCTACATCCCCACAATACTCCACACAAAGGGGTGAGGAGATAGTACTTGATACCCACGACTGAGACTTGAGTTTGCACATTCCTCTTGGCAAAGGTCTAATTTTTCACCATCCATATTTCCACAATGAGTACCTGCAATAAAGCACATATCTATACTTCACTTGCATGGAACTGCAAGGGAACCATAATTAATATCAAAGCTGACATGGAATAGTTTTAGTAGCTAATCCTCTAATATCTACTTATTGCATATATTTTTTTTAATTAGTGAAAAAAAAAAAATTGTAGGGACACGCTGTAGGCGCAGGACTAACTGGCATGTTTAGTGGTGGTGGTGGTAGTAATGATAATGCCGTAGCTGCACAACCAGCGCAGCCAACTGCACCTGCAGCCACTCCTACTGGACAGTATCCTGAAGAGCCTAAAGGACCCTGTGCCTGGGAAATTAAACAGTTTTTGCAGTGTGCCCAGCAACAAACTGATCTGACGCTTTGTCAAGGCTTCAATGAGGCCATTAGGCAATGCAAGGAAAATTATCGTTAGTATTATTAAATTAAAAACTCATCAAGAAAAAATGTGTATTAGTAAATTATAGGAAAAATAATAACTCGTATTTCGTAGTATTTTCCATTGACAAAGCACACTTCTGTTTACGGTGAAATACAGTGACTAAAAGTAGAATGGAAAAGTTATATAACACAAAAAAAAAATTAGAATCAAAAGTTTTCAGTGTATAAACAGCTAATTATATAACGGTTCCTAACGAACCTTTGTAAAACAGTTGATGTAAAAGAAAATTCCTTATCAGCATGTGTAAGTCCCTGACTTCTTACACATTTGTGATAAAATTGACACTAAACTGACTGAAAGTGTTTGGAGGATTGCAGCATATCACTAAGGTTATCACTAGACAATGGGTAATCAAAACTTAGGTGTGAAATATTCTCATTTATCATTTCTCAGGTTCCTTTGAACGGTTTTAAATTTGAAATTTTTATAACGTGTAGTTTTTTTATATTTTATATTTATTTTTAAAGCATTTTAGAGAAAACTATTCATCCTATCATATTACGTATATTGCACAGAGTTTTTGTGTCGTCAGTTTTCTTATGGAAAAATGTTTCAGACAAAATTGATATAATAATCTTTGAAATTATTGAATTTTAGAGTGAAATAAGTGTGCCACTTAAAAATTTTGTTGTGACTATATAGTGAATTAACTTTTTGCAATTTTTCGTTTTTGAATAAAGTTGTCCATTATATAAAAGTATTTGTAAACCGTTGATGAATTATGTTACGAAGAATTTGGTGAGGATCGGTCAAGAACATTCAATTATGCCAACGTTCCTTCATTATCAAGACCTTAATATATAGATAGCCGTGATGATGTGAAGAAAGATGATTTGAGTCAGGTAATTAGTAACTTTTAGTTTTCTTTATGTTTCTGCGATGTAACAAATGTGTATGTTTAAAAATTCTTTCCCCACATCTTCACGACTATCTATACCGGGTGTAACAGCAACTTCTGGCAATACTTCGGGATATGGTTTGCATAAGAAATAATTTTCTTTCCAAACAGTTGATTTCTACAACGATTAATAAAAAAAAAAATTCCATAAAATTTATTGGAAGAAAAGAGGATTACAAAATCTGTTCGAAATGGCCTTCTCTCTCTAAATGCACTTTCTACAACACCGACCCATTGAAGCTACAAAGCTACAGCATGTGGAACCTCTCCATGACTATTGATTATCTCTGATGGACTGTCACGTATATTCGATCCGAATCAACTCAACTCTTGTGTTGATAGCTGGGAACATACTATATTTTTCAGCGATCACGTATATTCGATCCAAATCAACTCAACTCTTGTGTTGATAGCTGGGAACACCATATTTTTCAGCGATCCCCAAACATAAAAGAGTCCAAAGGCGAAAGATTTAGGCTTCTCGGAGGCCACCGAACTGGGCCATATAGTCCTATCCATCTTCTCGCGAGGTTATTAGGCAACGACGCAGTCACAGCCCTGCCACTATGCGCTGAACATCCATCCATTTGGAAGCAGTAAGGATAGAGACATCTTCTAGTCGAAGATTCCACTCAACTTCCATGAAGCGTACGAATGAATTTGAATTCAGAGTTCTTGCCAGTAAGTAGTTTTGAGGTGGACAATCTCTTGTCAGCCGGAACCATACATTTACAATGAACTGATGCTGGAAGTGCAATCTTGGAATAGCTAGTGGATTCTCGTGGGCCCATTGATATGCGTTATGTGAATTGAATATTCTGCTACGAGTAATTTCCGATGCCTCAACCGTCCGTATTGTTAGCTTTTCATGCACATGGCTGAATTTACCTCAATAAATAAACGCGCATTGTATCTCCCTGCAATAAATCCTGCCCCACTCGGCGCTCATGCAAGGGTGCCTTTCATCCACTTTTATTACTATGTTGACTGTGGTGTGGGGAAAAAGAGCCTACACTCGAGGAGTACTGATGGCTGGATCCTCATCAAATAATCCCAAAATATTTTCTGATCTCGCGGTTGTGGAAGGGTGGCTAGTCTCTCTTAAAGAGCGATAAGTTGCAGAGAACTTACGTCTGTCGGGCACCCGTCGTTCGGGGGAACGAACGCCGTGCATATTCTGCGACTGCTCCCCATTCATTGCCATCTACACAATCATACACGAAAACCATATCCGCATACTCTTCCTTCGTATAATATTCGGGCGTGACTTGTAACTAAATTATTTCGCTTCTGTATCGGACAAACTAATGAATAATATAAAATACTAAAATCAGATATTTTTCCTTTTCAAAACTAAAAGAAGATACACTTTCTCCCTCTACATACATACCTATCAATAAATTGGCGTGACATTTAGCAAAATTGTATGCTCTTCTATTAGTAATGTAATAACATTTATTATCGCACCAGCAATGTAGGATTTATAAGCGATTTTTTGCAGTGAAGTAGACAAATGTCAAAAAATCGCAAGGTATGATATAATTTTAAACCGTTTGAAAAATCGACCATAATTTACATATATGAACTTTTTTGTTGCATTGGTTTTAGGGGGAATCTGAGTTAGGTTTTACTTTTTACTAGTTAGGTGCCTTAACACGTTTTACAGCGGGGAACTCATAAGAACATTGCCATAAGAATATTTAGTGTGGTAATCGCGATGTAATCTGCCATCAGATCTGTTTAATGTATATAACAGGCTCTAGGGGAAAAATTCCAAGCTTGAAGAAAATTTGTCAATAAGAATAATAATAGATGCAGTAAAAGAAAGTCCTGAGTGTTTCGTGCTTCAGCACATACATAGATAATTCCACTCATAAATCACTAAAGTAGTGTGAAAAGAACTGCAAACTTGATTAACTGACTCTGACGATGGAGGAAAATTCCGAGACTAGTTAGAAAAAAAAAACATGCTATTATAGCAAAGTCCTCAGATATATTGCACACCTAACACGTTATTCTAGATATAAATTAATCATAACTGGAAGATTATTAGCAAATCCTATATTCTTTTATGAGTGGTCGATGGGAACATAAATACGAAAATTCTGATAACATTAACTGCAATTAGTGGGTTATTATTATTGTTATCTACATGTTTAAATCAAAATAATAATTCCCTATCCGAAACTAGACGGTTTCATGCCTTCTTTAAAATTTTTAACTCTTTTACAAAGTAATTTTTTTTTGTTCTGTTTCAGATATGGCATAAAGTTTATAGAAGAAATTTGTTAATTGGAAAGGAACCCATAGAAAAATCATAGAAATTTCAAGAAATAAAAAAATGTTCCTGTACGACATTCTTAGATTTATTTTAGTGTAAATTTAAAAGTGTCATAGTATAATAAAGAAAACTATTCGTACATTAAGGTTACATTATATAACTGAGTTAAATGTGTGTGTGCGTGTGTTGATCGAAAAATAAATTACTGTTTTGTTTGTTGATTTATTTATTTGAATTAAAGCGCTCCTTTTTTTCTCCTTGTATTTATATAAATGTCTACAAGATATTTATTTAAAATAATGACCTGATCATTGTTTGACAGTCACCTTCAAGTAAATGGAATTCATTGATGTTTCACTAGGTTTTTGGACAAGAAGCTCTGGGAAAGTTTTTTTTTTATTTATAAAATTTAATTTAATTATAATCTTTCTTCACATACATAAAACAAAAATTATAGATACATATTTTACAAATAATTCAACAATTAATACTTGGTATAAACATTTACATTCATGTAACCAATTATAATTTTAATTATTTAATAACAATTTATCCAATATTTCCAGTTGTTCGCTTTCAGTTTTTATTAACGACTGATGCTGAATACGCAGCCGTTCCAATTCTGTTGATTTCTCTAATAGAAGTGCCTAAACAGTAAATATATATGATGTTAGTATATACTGATATGAACTTTGGTCAAAAAGCGATGTACTAAAAATTACTGTATTTGAACTACTACGAACATTTGTTTTATAATAAATTCAGATATATTAAAGAAGGTAGATGTTCTGAAACTGAAAAACTAGTAAGTATACAGAATGCACTGCCAGATTTGGGCAAATTGTTGGACCTCTTGATGCATTCATTGTTCTTGCATTTACACCTAACATGTTGAAATATCGTATCATTTTCGGGTTAAATATCTTTACGTTTTAATGCAATCTCATTTATTATATATGTGCATTAGTTTTCTAGAATAAGTGCATAATTTGTATCTTTAAGACCTGGAGTTGTTGTTCTTGTGCATCTCTCTGCTTTGCCATAGATTTAACAAGATTTCTTGCACCAATTGCCTTTATTTTTTCTCGATCAACTTCATTTGCTAAAGAATCTATAAGTTTGATGAAGCCATTTGATATATCTTTAAATGCCTCTAAACCTAAAAACGAGATTTTTTTTTTAGTAACTTATATTTATTTATAGTACTTATATAATTTTTTTTGTTTGTGGCTTTAGCAACTACGACTATAGCCAATTTAAATAAAATTATAGATATCTGATATTTCAATGCAACTTTAAATCACGCAAAAGAATATAGTTTTTATAAACTGTAATAGTGATCAACTCACTATGAACAAACTCGTTGCATTCTTCTTTTAAAAGGGATGTCTTGCTGGCAACCTCCGGTTCTATAATACGCACTTTATTTAACTCATCGAAATGAAGACCCACCTTTGCAAGTGGGTCTGACATTTAGCCCAACTTCAATTTTTTCCACACTTCTAACTTCAATAACTCTTCGCTGTGAACACTAGAAATAATAGAAAACAAATTTGAACATCGCAACATGGGAATACCAAATTTGTTTTTGGCTAATTTTTATAGTACCTTCCAAGTAATAAATTTTGACAGAACGTGTTTATATAAGACTAGAAGTATTAGATAAAAGAAGTATAAATACGCCAATACCATAAAACATTTAATGAAATCACATTGGGTATAATGCAATTTCATAAACGGGCAACATTTACTTGGTGGCGGGCAGGTTAGAGTAAATAATCCCATTTTTTATATATACTTTCTTAAATTGTCACATTGTGCAAGATTTATAATGAATAAATTTTAATAGTTCTGTATTAACCAAATGATAATTTTTGAATTAAGGAACCATATGATGTGAGCCTTACATATCTTCAGATCATGGTTGCTACGCAATGACCGAGATTTAGAAGTCATACGTTTCTCCAGATTATAAAGCAGTATTTTTCGTGAATTGTGTTTATATGTGAGCGAGCTGTGGTCGGGAAAGGAGCGAAGTTTTTTTTTTTTTTTTAGTTGTATCAGAAAGTATACTGTGTGTGTGTGTGTGCTGTTACCAAATGTTTTATCCAACAAAAAATCTACCCAATAGAGTCTACCATGGTCAATTGTGATATTGTTGCCACTTTTGGAATCTGATAAGTGTAGTAAACCTTTCTTACTATTCAAAATTGCCAAAATGCAAGATACTTTAAGTACTGTTTTGTCTCTTTATGACATTACAGTAGCAGCTGTTAGTGATTATTACAAATATTTCAATAAAGAACTAAGAATTTTGCCTGAAACTATATTGTTTGATGTTTATATTACGGTAAGTTAAATTTATTCTTAGCAATAAATTTCAAAGCCGTTCAAATTCCTTTTAATTAATATTGAACCAAACCATGAAATCGTAATTGTTTATCCTAACACAAAGTGTCGTGATCTTTAATTATTGAGGCTGGTGTTTTACCAACAGTTCTTTAATTCGATTTATTAATAAAATAAAATGAAAATTATTAAACATGTAATTATTACATAATTAGAAGACTCAATTTATTTCAGTTATTTAATCAAGGTAGATTATGTATTTTGGGAATGGAATTCAGTGAATTAGATGTTTTTGCTAGAATGCTAAAAGTCACTAATAAGAGAATAGAACTTATTAAATGTTTTCAGGTAAATAATTCAGTTTATATATGGTTAAAATATTCAATTTTTTTTATATGGTTAAACTTGCAATTCGTTTAACACTACTAACTTTAAAGCACATTATTTATTATAGGTTTTGATGAAACATGGGACTGGACTTGCTAAAGAACTTGCTAAAGGTTACGAAATAAAATGTAATTTACCAGATAAATCTACTTCGTTTTTGAAGAATTCAGCCATTGATCTAGGAATAAGACTGGGTAAGTTTTGGATCATTCATTTGTTTAGTGCTCCATTTACATGGAAATAAATGATGGTGTAGTTTCTAGTTATATTTTTAAACTTGTGTTATTTTTAAAATTATTTGTTCATCATATAGAATTAAAAATAGATACGGAACCATTCTTGTAATTGTAGAAATGATAGCATTAACGAGCTTCCTTAAAAACTCAAGGATAATTCTTAAAAGGTAGAACGAATTTACATATATGTAGAAGTTTTTTTTGTTTATGTTATCATCTGTTTATTTATTTTGGCGGTATTATACCCACATACAGAATACATAAAACCTATAAGAGCTAGAATAAACAAAAGCTGAAAAGGAAAAAGTAGTAAATAAAATGATGTAAATGTGGAGAACAAGAAACTATAAAATAGAAATTAATAAAAACCAATAAACAACCAATAAATGAAAACCATTACGAAATAAAATAGAAATAAAAAATTAATTAAAGCATATATAATTGAATTAAAACAAAATTATCAAAATACAGTTTTCTTCTTCATAACATCTGCCTGTTTCCTATCACAAAGTTCACTGATATGCTTGCCACTTCTAAAAACAAAGTTTAAAAGAAAAAAAATTTCTTTATCATATAAAAATAAAAAGTTTTATGGATCTCTTTATGTTTATGCATGAGTGAGATTAGTATATTGAATAAAATACGCGTAAAGTCATGAAATTTTATGGAATTTAATGGTTTACTATAAAGAATACATTCTAATAATGAAATATTATTACTATATTATGAATGTTATTCTTCTATTAAAAAAAAAAATAAAATAAAATCGTTTTAGAATTTTTATAGACAGTACTCATATACCATGGAATGGAACTGTATTGAAATCTTGTGATATCTCACATAAATTGGTTTATAGTAGAAATTATACTCGGTATATTTTTATAGAACATAAGTGCGTTTGACAATGAAAACTAGAAAATTTAGAAAAACCAGCAGTAATTTTGGCCCCTATTTGGCACAACTATATTTTTACTATTTTCGTAAAAAGATAATTCATAATTTTTTAGTAAAAAAAAAAATTATATAATTAAATAATTCATGTGGAGTAGAAGAGTCATAAATTAGAATTTTTAAATTCTTTTAAAATTGGTTTTAAACGATTGTTTTTATGAGAACAATATAAATAGGGCAATGAAAACACTAATGAGTCATTAGTAATGGAAATTGTTTATAAAGTGTATTCAGAGGATTTAAACATGGTCGGATAAATGACCTTTTTTATTGAGTTTTATCTGGGGATTCTTATCTATTTGAGGCGAATTGTTAAAATGAATGATCAGTATAGAAGATAGGCTAGTCAAGTTATAGTCAAATAAAAGTTTCTCTAGAAAAAATTATTGACTAAATTTATTATATTCATTAATTCAAGAAACAATTTCTCTAGATCATTATATATGTCTTCAGAATTAGTTGTAACAACTAAAGAACAGATCATTATTTTTTTTTATAACGACGACGGAACAAGACTTTCTAATTAAATGTTTTATAAAAAAAAATACAGTAACATTAATTTAATCATTTATAGGTGGATTTTTAAGCGATGCTGGATGGTTTGCAGAAAGCGGTAAAGTTTTAGAATCTTGTAAAAATCTTTGTCTCACATTACCCGATGATATACACTCATGGAGAAAGACACTTGAATGCTGTCACAAGTAAGAATAGATAAAATGTATATGTATACATATGAATTTATTTAATCAACAATTTGATCTTGGGGTATTATTTATTATCTACCATAACAATGTGTTGTATACTATTCAACACAAAGAATAATACAAATTAAATTATCTCTCTTCTTATTGAAATATTAAAAATTTTGTTAACTTATTTTACTTTGTATTGTTACTTATGGATGCGTTTATTTAGTTATCTGGCATTCACTGACCTTATTTTTCTGTTTTCACATAAAATTAGGGTTTCATACAAAATTATTACAAAAAAAAAATTATTTACTATTTATAAATTATGTGAGATTTTATTATTTTATTTACTTAATATTTAAAAATCCATACTGACTTTATTATATGACTTTTCTGTTAAATTGGAATTTTTTACCGAATGTATATAGTGACTTGAAAAATCATAGAAACCTAATGTCGCACCTCACTTAGAACCACTTATAATCAATTTTTCTTGGACAAAATTTTTAAATAAATAATGTTAGGCTTATAAGTAAGTATGCGTTAGCATAAGAAATTAAAACGGAAGATAGGTAAAATACTAAAATCTAATACGATCTTTTTTACACTACGGTACATTTAAATAAAGTAAATAAGACATGATTTCTTCTTCACTTCTTCTTTTTAAAAGAATCAGTTTTTTTCTCTGGCTCGCACCGTGCTCACCAGTAATGTATTAAAAAAAATAAAAACATGCTTTCTAAATGTACAAAAAACAACCTTGCACACATAAATAGATAAGGTATAAACACATGAGGTCATAAACATAAAACCATTTTAATATACTTTTTCTTGTTTTTAAATATTTTTTTGAAGCCAATAATTGTCTATAGTTAAATTGTTCGCGTTTAATGAGTGACTTTAACCTGAAAAAAATCTATTCCTGCATTAACAAAAACTTTTTTGTTCTTCTTCACAAAATTTGGTAATATAATCAAAATAGCTTTTAAATTCATTATTTAATAATTCTAAATTTTATTTATTTACAACAGGAATTTAGACAATATATATGTACAAGACTTTGTCTTATAGTAATTTTCAACTTCCACTTGGCGCAAACTTTGAATTTGTTTTTTATCTGTGAACAAATTAAAAAACAAAAGATTCGGGGAGCAAAAGAGGAAGTCAAAATTGCTATAATTAAATAAAAGAAAATTTATTTTTATTAGGAAGAATTTAGATAGAACTCAGTTCTTTGGCAAGAGTAATCTCGCAGTTGGTTCTAATCAGGATAATCCTAATCAGGTTATAGGATTTTTTTTTTAATTTAAAGTTTTTTTTTTAAAAAAAAATATAAGAAAATTTATATGTAAAATAATAATTATCTTTTGTTTGAAGTATTAATATACAAGAAAATGAAGAAAATACTTCCCGTTCCTTCCAAAATTTTATTTACCATTTTGATAATATTTGTAAAAACATTGATATCTTTTCTATCCCTAATCTGTGTGTAATCTGTTAGTTTCATCCAAATATTTTCAAATTACATGGTTGTTGAACTGGATTAGTATCAAAAACAAATCTACCATAGAGTTATTAGGTAGATTAGAGTGGAATTAGAGAGGGGGCTCCAACCCAGGCACCGCATCCAATTTTGCCACGTTTATTGTGCCTACCCCCCTACATCTACTAGATATAAGGGAGTAGGCACAAGAAACTACGAGAAACCTCCCCTGTTCATGAGATTGAGGGTTTTCCCCACCAGTTCTTTTTGCGATACGATCTCCTCCGGTTTCAATGTGCCAAAAATTTCATATCGGAACCTGGCGCATTTATTAGGTAGATTTCTTTCATTAAGTTTTGCCCCTCAGCTCTAGTAGACGCCAGAGTAGTCTTTATACTACTGATACAGTACAGTCTTCCTGGAACATAATTTTTTTTTTAAAGTAAAACTTAAATATTTCTTTATAAGTGGTTAGCGTACTGGACTCCCACGCGGAGGACCCAGGTTCGAGTCCAGCTGTGCTACCCTTAGATTTTTTCTTCGTAGGAGCCTCTACAGAGCCTGTAACGAGAGAACAGTGTCCGGAGGCCGGCAGTGCACTGAGAAGGCTCCGGGAGCCTCTGACCATAGATGTTGACGCGCCTTAAATAAAAAAAAATTTCTCGTGCAAAATGCCAGGAAACATTGCTTAGTATTGCAATTAAATATCCCCAAAACTATTATTTCTATTATATCTTTATGTTTTTTAATTGCCTAAATCATTGAAATATAGAAATACCCAGTTTTGAAATCGTCATTCTCACCCATGTTTATGTATATTTTATGGCGCATCCATGTAAGAGGTAATAGGCGCCTGGAGCCTTCTAGTGCACTGGTCACCACCAAGCAATGTTCTCTCGTTACAAATCACTTTACCCATAGTGATGTAGAGCTGTAGAGAAAATTCAAGTCAGCACTGCTTAACTCGAACCCCAGACCTGGGAGCGCCCTGAGCCAATTACGTTACCATCGAGGTAATCCACTCGCCCGACAAAAACATTAATACAGGTTGGGTTGATATTAGAGACTAGAGCTTCATTAAATTTTTTTTTTTATATATAGGATTAAATACTATCTTTTTAATGAGGCTATCTACAGCTTTTACAATTTCGCTGAAGCATTCGCATGAACTTAATCTAGCACCAACAAACATTGAAAACTAACAGGATTAGCAGCATTCTATTACAGCAATGCTATATTATTACACATTAATGTTATCAAATAGTTATTTTGAAGTAACTTACAAATTTATTGAACAAGAATCAACAGTTGCAACAACTAAATATAATCGGTTTGAGAAGGAGAGAAATTAGTGAGGCAGCAGTTTTGAGAAATAAACTAAATAAATGCTGAACACTGTATAATAAAAGAGAGACTCAGACTGCCAGGACGTCACACGTATGTATAATAGAAATAGGTAGCTAGAGATTTAGACTGAGTGATGAGCAGGCTAGTAGGGGGTTGGTGATTCGTTGTAAACTGTTCCCTTGTAGGGCTAGCTCTCTACAAGTATAATACACAATCTCCCACCCTAGTCGGGCCTAGGTAGCGAGTAACTGTGTGTTTCTCTCCGCTCTTCGGATCCTATTATATTCGTAAAAATTGCAGCTCTTGTTTATGATTTTATTATTTTCCTATCTACTAATTTTAGTTGCTAGGTTGCTGTATGCAGAAGTAGTTTACTTCTTAAACTATGCAAACTAAAAACTAGTGAAATGCACTGTTAATTGTTTGAAACTATTCATCATTGTTCAATATAATTCATTGTAAGTTACGTTGTAAAGTATGTATATAATAGGTATTTGATAACACTTTTGTGCAATATTACAACAGTGCAATAATCATTGTTGATAATATCATACCAAGCTTATTTCAGTTGTTGGTGCTATTTACTGTTACATATGCTTCCAGTGATTAGGAACCTGGCATTTACCAGGAGGAGGAGGGGGACATACCCTCCCTAGAACCCTCCAGGATATTAAGATTCCTTAGGGGCTTAACCTGGTGGGTGTGCTGTAAGCCAAGCCTACGGCATCCGGAGGTGCATAGCACAATAGACCGTGAAGGTCGCAGTAAAATACTTCCAGTGATAACGTCAAACAGCTAAAGATGACCGTAAATCCTGTAAAAAATAAAGGATTATTCAAGACTCGTCTAGTCATTATCAACCTGGATTACATTCTCTGGAACATAATTATTTCTTAGTTATTTCTTGTTTGAAATAAAAAAGAAATGAAACTATGAAAAACCATTAAACCCTTATTTTTTCTGAAAAAACTTGAGTTTCTTCAAAAAAGCTAGTGTTTTACCCATTCCTGGTTGCAATTTTGTAAAAAGGACTCTTTTTATGATATTATTATTTTCTTGTTGTATGTTTATTATTTTTTTTTGTATCTACTAATTTGTTGTTAGGTTACTGTATGCAGAAGTAGTTTATTCAAATTTTGAGTGTGCTACGCGAACTAAGAAATTGGCTGAAGAGATCGTTGAAAAAATCAAAGCATATAATGATAAATCAATTTGTTTAGCTGGACTGTATACACAATTTTCTCTTTATTCCTTTTATATGAGCGATTATAATCAGGTATGATATTGAAACTAATCCTTTTTGAAAAAATATTAATTGCCACTATTATAAGTACAATGTTTCTTTTGCTTTACTCTGTCTATTATGGTTTAAAGGCATACAACTGGAGTGTGAAATCGATTAGGGAATTAGGACCCTACGTTTGTAAGCGAATGACTGTTGAAGCACTTAGCCAAGCATCCAAAGCGTGTGTTGTAAAAAGGGAATTTTCCAAAGCTGTTGCACTAGTCAGGCAAGCAGTATATCTTGCCCGTGAATCTTTTGGTACTAAACATCCTAAATATGCAGATACTCTATTAGATTATGGCTTTTATCTACTCAATTCTGATTCGATGAAAGATAGTGTAACAGTATATGAGGTATGTAGTTGTAGAATAATGTCTATATTATAACTTTGGCTTTATTTCATGATTAAAATGGATGATCATACAGCTAGTCACTACATGTATTCTATCATTTTACCTAAGATTTTTTTTTTGTAAAAGTGTTATTAATTACTAGTATGACTTACTTTAGTAGTGTCACTGACACAGTTGCAAATGTTGCTGGACATGTGGTAAAGACTGTTTTGGGCGATTTAAATTACGTCACAATTCCCAGTTCAATTAAGTTTCTGAGGGTTGTACCATGCTAAGGTTAAACTATCTTCTCTAATTAGATAATTTAAAAAAGATAATTAAAAAACTGATTAAAGCTTTAAAACTTGCTCGTTTAAATTTAGAAAAATATATTTTACTGAATACATCAATGTAAAACTAAGTAAAAAATTTTAATAACCGTTGACTTATCCGACTAGGAAAAATTGTTGCCATTAGTCGGAAGACGCGTGCAAAATTCGAACTGTATTTTTAAGTGTTGGTGTAGTGGTTATGAGCAGGGACTTGTAGACCACAGTTCGAGTACCGCGTGTAACTACTAAATTTTATATTTGTTTAAAAAACGTTATTAGTAAAGTAGGTTTTTCGGCCCCCGTCCACGACTCCTAATTTGGTAGTTGGACGTAAAGCCCGCCTGAAAAAATTGGCATTACTTTATACTACTAATAAAGAAGGTAATGGCCCCATTAAACTTTACTAACAGGAATAGCTTCTATTTTAACAAAATTAAAATAGATCTTCAATACATTTTAGCTTTAGACATTCTTCCCGTGATACCCCTTTCCTCTTGGTACTGAAGGGTAGTTTTAGGACCGTACCTACCCTCTCGAGTTAACCAGTCCCCCGTTGCAAGCACAAGAGAGGGATGTCACCACCATGGAGACCCTGTTAGTGCAATACCTCTCCTAGGCACACCCCCGCTTGACCCATTTAAAGACAGGTGAGATACGCTCATCCAGCGCGCAAAGTGGTCACACTTCACTACCAGAAGCTAGAGAAGGCACTCTCTAGCAGGCTCTGGTGAACCGCGCATACCCAGCAGATACACTTCCAGCAAAGGACTGGCTCCTGGGTTTATTTTATATTGCGAGTCTCCTCCCGCTCAACTCATGACCTCGGTCATTGGAGTTATTGGTTAAACCACGACCACTACGAATCTTACCTCAATTGCAAGCAATAGGCTGGGAGACTAGCATGCGCCCGTAGTTCCGTTTTTCAACTCTAACGAGCTAGCGTGACTTATCGCACGCCTGATAGATCTACAGATTCCATCTACTGATTCCTATCCATTGCCTCAAGTACAGAGGTTCAGTAACCCAGGTAACTTACAGGCAACCCCGCAAAGGGAAAGGATCAGGATTGGATTAGGTGGGGTGAAGGATTCCCCAACCAGGAGAGCCAGAGGCTGATTGCACCCCGAAGGGTGGGCGGTGGTGACGCCACATACCCACGCCCAATGTGTCACTTCTTGTTTATGTAAACTTAACTTGACAATATGAAAGATATCCGCTTTTCCCTTTTTATTTTTTGAAACTACCACAGCTAACTGTTTTTAAGTTTATATCACAAACATTTTAAAGTAGTTAATAAATAAATCCCATTTATTGAACAATAAATCATCGAAAAAATAAAATAGAATGCACGGCATTTACAGATTATCTAATTCCAAAAAAAGGCTGGTAATTTTAAGCCTATAAACAGGCGTGACAATTCAAAATTTGTAGTTTTACGTGTTTGAAATTTCCATATTTAGTACTAGGAAGGGTTTCTTTAATTGAGTGTTTTCTTTGTGCCTATTTTTGCTATACTAGAGGTGAATGCATTTACTAGCCGAAGATTAAATTTCATTGCTGTATGCTTAACAAAAAATTGTATGTTTGTTTTTAGCAAGCGTTGAAGTTGAAAATCGAAATTTATGGTCAACTAAATCTTCACGTTGCGGTTACACATGAAGATCTTGCCTATGCCTTATACGTACATGAATATAGTTCTGGAAGATTCACTGCGGCCAGGTAAAGGAAAAAAAAAATTATTGAAATTCTCGTATGTATTTAATTTATATATGTCCTTTGCATCAATTTTTACTCAAATTATTATTATGATGATTATTATTTTATGAAAATTAATACTTTATTTTATATATATTTTATTATTTAGACATATTTTATATATATTTTATTATTTAGACAACATGCGGAAGATGCTATCAATTCAATGCTAGTTTTACTCCCTAAAGAACATCTAATGCTGGCTTCAGCTCAAAGAGTGAAGGCATTGATATTAGAGGAAATAGCACTTGATCATATGTCTAATTATTCTGAAACACGTAAGTAAATTGAATTAAAAAGTACTTATATGTTGGGCAACCATTTTGCAACATTTATTGCAGAAGAAAAGTGTATTAGGGGTCAATCTTTTCTCTTACAAGCAATTATATACTCGTGCAAATAATATGTCTCGTATTACCAAGATTGTCCTACATAGTAGTGTCGTTTCTGAGTGTTAAAAAGTTCTAATAATTGATAATAATTCTAACAAACTAGATGTAACCTCAGTAGATAATTTTTATACTTTTATTGCATTCCTTAAAACTTTTAACATTAAAGGATTTGAAAACATAGAATTTCAGGGAAAACTCGTTTCTAAAAACCTGACACGGTCGCAGTATTTTCCCTTACTAAGAGAGGAGGTAAAAAGTAAAATAAAAGGAATTTTAAGAATTTGGGATCTTTAGAATTCAAAATGCTGTTGTTTAAATTGAGAATAGAACATCGACGTGATGTTTTTTCTCGCGACAAGAACAGAAGATTTTTAATTTCTTGAATTAGTTTTTATACCGTCATTCATCTAAATTCCCTAACTACTAAGTTCTTTTTCTATAAATTTTGTTTTCACTCTAAAGTTTCTAGTTTAAATTTTAATTTCACTCACGCACATTCAGCAGTAAAAGATTTTCGTTACAAACAAATTGGCTGCATTTTGCAGACATTATCCTAAACTTATGTATTATAATCAAATCTTACTAAAAACAAAACTTATTACACATAATAAACTAAACATAATAGCTGATTTTTATAGCAATTCAGTCGAGTAAAAATCAATATTTTTTTATTTACATGTGTTATTAGAGAGTAAACTACTGTTTGAAGCTGAAAAACTGCATAAAAATGCTTTACGTTTAGCTTTGATTTCCTTTGGTGAAAATAATGTACAGACCGCTAAACATTATGGAAATCTAGGGAGACTTTATCAGAGTATGAAGAGATATAAGGTATTTACAGTGTTTGTTTTTATCATTGGTCCGTTAATTATTGACAAAGTTTTGAGATGTATTATTGCAATTGTCCATTGTGTTCATTGGCAATTTAATGTTTTGAATAGGAGGCTGAGCAAATGCATTTAAAAGCTATTGAAATAAAAGAAAAACTGCTTGGACAAGATGATTATGAAGTTGGATTAAGCGTTGGTCATTTAGCTAGCTTGTATAATTATCATATGAAGGAATATAGAAAAGCTGAGAGTCTTTATTTTAGATCTATTAATATAAGTAAGTAATACAGATTCCGAACTTGTTTTTGGTTATGGATGATTTTTATTTTATGATCTGATTGTTATCGATAAGATAGAGGTCAATATCAGTAAGTGAAAGGTATTTTGGTTAAGGTAATTTTTTTGTTTTTGTTATTATATATTTGTTTTTAAATTCAACAGGTTTGAAATTGTTCAGTGAAACTTACTCAGGGCTGGAATATGATTATCGTGGTTTGGTACATGTTTATGATTCTTTAGGAGAAATTGAAAATAAAGATGATTATTTACATATAATTGCTAGATGGAAATTATTAAGACAAGAACATGAATTAAGAGCTACAGCTCCACTTTCTCTACCAAAAGCTCCGTCCTCTTTAAACGCCCTGCAGCAAATGTTTGCCAGTGTCACTGTACATTGACCTGTATAGGTTAGTTTATTTTTTGTGTTTTAAGCCGGCTACACACGTTACTGCATACTTGAACGGTATACTTGCGCAAGTATACATGTGATCCACACGGCTCATGTATACTTGAACAAAAAAACAGCTGGCGACTATGGCCGATGCCGACGATCTCGCTTTAGCTGCTTTATTTTAATTTTTTTCACTGTTTTAACTGTTAATTTTTTTTCACTACCATATCTCGAGTTACATTTGGCTCTATTTCTGACAGTTTTGTTACTAGTCTGGCATAAGCAACATCTTTTTTACCCTTATCGTGGTAGTCTTTACACTTAATATTCCACAGACACGGTTCGCTTTCATAAATACGAATAAATTCTTCGATAATTGATCTATGCCCCTTCCTAAAATTAGCCGACATAATTATTTATGAATTATATATGTTTTGATAAAGTAACCTTTATACACTTTTACTGACTGAGAGGTTGCACAATGACGTTTTAAACATGAACAAGATGGCGCCCACAAGTATGCAGTATGAAATTTTAAACATTTTCTGACTTGCGCAAGTCTTCCATACAAACGATCAAGTATGCATGTACAAGTCGACTGCGCAAGTATACCGTTCAAGTATGCAGTTACGTGTGTAGCCGGCTTTAATGTTATTTGATATTTTTACTTTCTCTTATTTTTAATTATAAAAAATATGTCCTGGTGTTTACATTATAATTTTTTTGATATTGTATTGAATAAGATCTTAATCATGAATCAATTGTCGCTTGCGACTTGGTGACTTTTTATTTCCTCTTACTGCTAGTGTTAATGAGAGTTTATTGCGATCGCGTCAAATTTTCATCATTCATATATATATATATATATATGCAGGTAGATACAGATATATAAAATAATTAAATTATAATTTTGTATATATATATATATAGGGTGACCAGAGTTATATGCTCCACCCACTTTTTTTTTAAACGGCGGGAAATTTCGAAAAAATAGAAAACTCGTATGTAATCATTTTTAGTCTAGTTTATTTTCAGTGATTGATCCATTTTTTTAAGTTTTTGAAAAGTTATGGTAATTTAAAACATGAAAAACAAATTTCAGTTTAATGGTTTAATGTCAAAATTACCTTATTTTTTTTTTAAAGAAGCTGTTCAAACTGGGCACCATCAACGGATAGGCAAGCCAAAGCTCTGGAATCCCACGCTCTGTTTGTAGCAGCACTAGTGGCGAAGTCAACATCTAGGCAAGTTAGAGTTATTCGAGGTTCCAGATCTTCGACTGAAGCCACGGAATTAAGGTTACTGTACACTTTATTTTTTAGATATCCCCACAAAAAATAGTCCATTGGGGTTAAGTCCGGAGATCGAGGTGGCCATTGGATCGGACCATGAGTTCCTAACCACTTTTCATGGAAATTTCTGTCCAGGTAACGTCGAGCAACTCTCGCCTTATGTGCCGGGCAACCATCTTGTTGAAAATACATATCTAGCCGACGTTTTAGAGGAACATCTTCAAGCAGAACTGGCAAAATGTCTCTTAAAAAAGTTAGATACCTTTCACCAGTTAAGTTCTCTCTGTAGAAGTTTGGGCCTATTAGTTGGTTTCCTAAAACTCCACACCAAACGTTTGTAGAAAAAACAACCTGATGGCGTGTGGCGAGGGTAACTTGTGGATTTTCTTCTGCCCATATTCTAAAGTTCCAACGATTAAGAAGGCCATTGTTGGTAAACTTTGATTCATCAGTCCATAAAATTTGCATTTTTTGTCCATTTTTTGTGGGGATATCTACAAAATGAAGTGTACAGTAACCTTAATCCCGTGGCTTCAGTCGAAGATCTGGAACGTCGAATAACTCTAGCCTGCCTAGATGTTGACTTTGCCACCTAAGTGCTGCTGCAAACAGAGCGTGGGAGTCCAGAGCTTTGGCTTGCCTATCCGTTGATGGTGCCCAGTTTGAACAGCTTCTTTAAAAAAAAAAAGAAGGTAATTTTGACATTAAACTGAAATTTGTTTTTCATATTTTAAATTACCATAACTTTTGAAAAACCTAACCGATTTTAAATTTTTTTTTTTTTTTTTTTAGGAGCTCAAGTACTATAAAAATATGCAAAAAAAAATATAATGTTCCATTTGAAAAAAAAAAGTTGGATGCTGTATCTCGGGATATTGGGGTATAAAAAAATGGATCAATCACTGAAAATAAACTAGACTAAAAATGATTAAATACGTGTTTTCTATTTTTTCGAAATTTCCAGCCGTTTAAAAAAAAAGTGGGTGGAGCATATAACTCTGGTCACCCTGTATATATACTGCTCAAAAACGATAAATCGCAGAAAATTGAGGCTTGACATTGTTCCGTTTAAGTATCATTATGTAACCAGACAGGAAATTATCTTTCAAAATTCTTCAGTGCAACCACAACTTTACTGAATTTCAATTTTTATCGAACGATTTTTTTTAAAGTTTCGGAAACATTTATCCGAGAAAATTCATTTAAGGAGGGGAGGTCTTGGAAGAAAGGCGGAGTAATGCTTTTCGCTAAACTGTGCTGTTTTAGTTTATTATACAATTCTATCATCCAAATCATGTTAATTAGAATTTTTTATGGATGCAAAAATTCCGAGTTTAGAAAAAAAAAATCGTGTACTGAACAGTTTTTTCTTCCACTTTTCTGCGATTTTCTCCATAAAGACACTATCGGCTTTCGTTAACCATGATATAGTAACTATACATTCGAGTTATATTGCTTTTTTGTAACTTTTTGCTGAAAATTGATTTTAGAGGAGTTTTCGAGGAACTGGAAGGGCATGTTTCCCTAAATGGTTAGTTGATAAGCATTGAAGATAATTAAACGTTTAGTAAAACTGCCGTTAGGAGAAAATTTGGGATTTAAATTGCATTTAGAAAAGTCGTGTGAGTGTTTCACACCAGATTAAAAAAATACAGATCAATTGTATCCGGAGAATGGCAATTGTACAATTCAATTTTAACTTCCATAAAATTCATTTTCTTTTTTGTAAAGAAAGACGACAAAAACGTTACACTATTTTTATTCATAACCTAGAAGTTGTTGCGCGCCATCATCTAAGGCTATTGGCGCCCGGAGCTTTCTCTCTCAGTGCACTGTTGGCCTCCGGACAGTGTTCCCTCGTTACTGTTCATTTCTGGAGCTAAAGAGAAAATCTAAGGGCAGCGCTGCTAGACTCGAAACGGGACCCCCGCTTTGCTAGTCCACCGCGCTCCCACTCAACTAATCTCTACTCTCCTAGAAGTTCGTTACATTTGCTGTTGTTAAGTCTCTCTGATACAGCTCTTTGGCGTTATACAATCTTTTAAAAAATTATAAATTATTATTGTATGTATACATTTAAAAAATTCTTGCTTAATTAAAATTATAATATTGAGGTATAAAAGAAGTCTTTGCGTTTTTTTCTCTTCATTTTCAACCGTATTATACTAGAAGTTACTTTACTAAACACCTCTTTTACCTAAATACCTCTAGTTTATTACTAGATACCTCTTTTATTGTCAGTTTATGCTTGTATCAGCTTGTGGAAAGATTATGCAATTTGTGAGCGTTTAAGAAATGACCAAGATGAATCTAGAAATTTAGGCGATTTTGCCTTTAAAAAAGGCTACTGCCACAAACGCCGCTTTCATAATTAATGAAGTAGAGAGGGAAGGCTCTATAAAGATAACGGGCTAGACAAATCTGATACAAAAAATGTAGAGTGGGTGATATGAGCTTGGAAAGGTAGTTTCATCCAGGACGTCCTCTTTCCTTAGATTCAACACTTCTGCCAACAGGTAAAGGTGGATACTTGCTCCGGAACCAGAAGAAATTCAGGTGAATTAGGCGTATTCCATTCAACTATAAACCGCCACCTATGAGCTATAAACTATAAACCGCCATAGTTCCCAGAAGCTGCCGAAACATCCACATCAATTTACGCACAACAAGCCGCACGCCGAGTCTGTAAAACCCTTCTTCAAAACTCGAGTGATTTTCGTTTCATCAAATGAATTATTACCTGCAATGAAAAAGTTGGATTATTTCGGCAACGGATAGATCAGGTTGTACGGATCAGTTGTACCATCCCCCGAAGATAAAGATTTTTTTTTAAATAAGTGACGCTGTGTGGGGCAGCTAGGAGGGCGTCATTCATTTTAACCGGTCGTGCGATTATATCCCAACTCTTCTCTCTACTCAGGTGGAACGCGTACACTCTGATTACCATCTCTTCCGCTCCGTGGTCCATATTTTACATGGTAAAAAATTTACAAATATGAAGGAGGTGAAAACGGCATGTTTCAAGTTTTTGCCACCAAAGATAGCTCCAGGTTTCGGAAAAACATCGAATTGTTGGCTCACAGATTCACAGATTGGTTCAAATTATAGAAAAATGGCCTATATTTCGAGGAGTAAGCTAAAAATAGGTGAGTAGATAAACCCTTTTTGAATTATAAAGTGAAAAACGCAAAGACCTTTGTCACACCCTTATATTTTGTACTGTATCTGGAAATAGGAATGCTGCGCAGGTTCTTTTTCCTGTGTCTTATTAATTATCCTTCAATAGTTTTTAATTTTCTTTTATAGATTAATTAGAAAACCATTTCATTTATTTTTCATTATTTTCTTTCAGATAAACAGTCTTTCAAAAATGAAAATATATGTGAGCAATATCAAATTTTTTGAAAAGTGATAAAACACCTTTTAAAAAATATGAATTTTTATATATATATAAAAAGGTATTTAAGCTAAATGGAATTAAAATAATTGATCGATATAAAAAAAAAATGCACAAGGTGGGTTTTCAAAACAAAATATTTCTCGTGGAAATTAGTTGTTTTAATTTTATTTAGTAGAAGAAACGGATTTAAATTTTATGAAAATATTTTACATGATAACTTTTTTTGCGTTTTTCGTATTTACAAGGGGATAAAAAAAAGAAACGAGAGTAAAACGTAACTATTTGCATTTCCTTTTTTTTTTTTTTATTGTATTTATATTTTATTGTACCAAAAGAAAAATTTAATTTCTTTTTTGTTTTTTAAATTTTTTATTATTAGTTTGTTTAAGAATTTATTATCTTGTAATTTGATTGAATTCCTTTTTATTAAAAAAAAAACAAAACAAAAATTGAGGCAATAGGCAATAATTATTAATGAGGCTAGTCATTTTCTTTTTTATTTTTTAATTTAGTCACCATGACAGTTTTATTTGAAAAAAAATGAAGAGAAGAGTTTTTTCATCATCAAAATCGTACATTTCAGTATTATGTTTTTCTGTTTCATTCTTATTATTATTGTAAGTACATTCAATAAAATGTTTTCTTTTCTCTTCTAATAGTAAAATTTTGTTTATCTCAAAAATGAATAAATGAATAAACAGCTGAATTTTTGGCATTTATTACTTATTTTGGCTCAGGGCTACAATTTCTTATTTTTTGTAGTATTTGTTATTTTATAGCTTTTTATTATCTCAATGGTTAAGTAATAAAAAAAAAAAAAAAATCTGAATTTTGAAACATTTACTGAATGATGTGGATGTTTAATAATTGCAGCACATTATAATTATATTATGTAATTGTGTTCAAAAATCTCTCTCTCTCTCTCTCTCTTGTAAGTTTTCAAGTTAAAAAAAATAGAAGAAGCCGTTTTTATTAAGTAACTTTAGTGACAAAACAAATTTAAATTATATTTAATGAAAATAATATTAATTTTTACAATTTAAAATGCGCTTTTATTATTCTTCATAATAAATTTTAATTTAATGAGACTGGAATGATTTTAAATGTTAAGTGTAAAATTTTTATTACAGCTTTCCGGCTAATTAATTTTACATAATATAATAATATTGTTTGTCTCTGCCATTTTTATTGACTGATCTATATAATATATTTCTCAATAATTTCAGATCTGTAAAATGTTAATTATTAATAATTTTATATTTCACCTTTATTTTTATAGTTTACTAGGAATTTTAATAAATAAATTTGTTTATTCCATCCTGTTTGATATGTTTATAAACTTATTGTCGAATAAACAATTATTATTCTTTGTAAATAAAGGTCTCTTTGTACAATAAAATAGGGATATATGTTTATAATTGCATACAAAAAAAAACACAGCCTCTGTGTATATAAAATATATATCGTTTTATAAATCTAAATGTATGTATTTTTTCATTTAATATAATTTATCAATATTCACAATGGTTTTCAAATCGTCAGTGGCTTAAAATTATGACGAGATGTTTATATGCAAATGGCCAGAGGAGTTTTTTTTAAGGAAAAAATAATTCTTTATTGCCCTACGTTTCGGGTACCATTAGTGCCCTTCTTCTTCAGGAGCTCTTGAGGGTAGAAGAGGGATGCATACGTTGAGAACGTTGAGATTGAAAGTGCTAAAGATCTCCTGAAGAAGGGCACCAATAGTACCCGAAACGTAGAGCAATAAAGAATTTTTTATTCTGTAAAAATCTCATTGGACATTATGCTCTCCAAAACAAGGATGTTGCTCTAGTTGAGCAACTAGAAAAAACTCGAGTTATGCTCTAACCTTGCAGGTGAACAGATCGTCTCTATTTCAACTTTCTTTTTTCGTATGTTAGTGTTTGGAGTGCAGTGAAATTTGGAAGACAGAGTTTTGTGTAAAATCAGTGTTTGTGTGAACTCGAAAATTAGTGATTTATTAAGAGATTTGCAAAGTTGGGGCAATGCAAAACAAGAGTGATAATACAGAAATGAGTGGGGGCAGCTTATCAGTATTGAATAGTGGGGCAACTACACCTGATGTTATGTTTCCTAACTTTATGTCTTAACTCTTTGACAGAACAGTTAAATCAGAAACAGTATTTTACAGCAAGAGAACTTGAAGAATGAATTAGTACAGTTGAAACACTAAATACGATGCAATTAAAATTACGAATTTTCCTATTTCTGACATTCTTCCCGCATACCCCTAGCAACGGGATCGTTTAACAAGAAGGGGATGTCACTACCATGGAGGGACTTTAAGTGCAATGCCCGACCATAGCAGAAGTGCCGAAGCACACCCCCGCTTGACCATTTAAGGGCAGGTTGAGATACGCTCAACCAGCGCGCAGAGTGATCCCACATAGTGGTCACATTCCACTCCCAGAAGCTAGAGAAGGCACTCCCTAGCAGGCTCTGGTAAACCGCTAACAAGAAGGGGATGTCACTACCATGGAGGGACTTTAAGTGCTGGCACCGGGGTTGAATTATATTGCGAGTCTCCTCCCACTCAACTCATGACCTCGGTCATTGTAGTTATTGATTAAAACACGGCCACTATGAATCCTACCTCAATTGCAAGCAATTGGCTCGGAAACTGGCTTGCGCCCGTAGTTTAGTATTTCAACTCTAACGAGCTAGCGTGACTGATCGCACGCCCGATGGATCTACTGATTCCTGTCCATTGCCTCAAGTACAGGGGTTTCAGTAACCCAGGTAACTTACAGGCAACCCCGCAAGGGGAAAGGATCAGGATTGGATTAGGTGGGGTGAAGGATTCCCCAACCAGGAGAGCCAGAGGCTGATTGCACCCCGAAGGGTGGGCGGTGGTGACGCCACATACCCACGCCCTATCCTATTTCTGACTCCTGAGAATTGTGTTGAAATTTTTGAAAAAAAATTCCAAATAATTAAATTTAATTTCATCCAAGAATTTATCACAAACTGTCACCGCATTAGAATTGGAAGCATTATGTACCCGCCTCCGCTAATCATTAAATTTTTAAGAAATAGGTTTCTTTTTTAAGACATTTAAAGGAAAATAAGATTAGACTTACATTTAGGATGTTTATGGAAAATCGCTCAGATATACCTGTTTACATATCCGAATTTTCGTCACCGGAAATGGCCACAATATTTAAAGAAGCACGTACTCTAAAAAAAGGAATGAAGTACAATTTGTTTGGACGAGAAACAGAATTATCTTCGTCAAGGCCTCTGATAAGTCGTGTACACGCGTAGGCGTGAACTCGGAAGCGTAAGAGGGGCTAAATGAAGCACGCAATTATGAAAATTAACAAGGCAATAAAGTTTTAATTGGTTTACCTTGAAGATGCGGTTATGATGAATGAGAAGCGTATGTTGATCCGGAGAAGCTGTGAAAGGCGCTAGGAAGCGTAAAAGGGGATAAAGGAGGCGGTGTGTATGTGTTAAATTATTCGTGTATGAAAGGAAGTTGCGGGAATTAGTGAATGAAGCGGTACGGAAGCGTGCGTTCGTTGATGCGAATAAGACCTCTCGGAAACTGGTTGGGGGCAGAGATGAAGGCCTGTGTTGTAAACGCAATACACCCGTGGTGGTGGGGAAACTTAATGATGAAGCAGTAAAGATACTGACTCAGAGAACAACACACATATGCACGTGAAGCGAGCCAAACCACAAGTGGTGGAGAAAAAGGATGATTAACCATGGAAAAGGGGGTGGCTGTGGAGGGGAAACCAACGTCCGGAGACGCGGGAGAAGGCGCGAACGCGCCAGAGAATTGGCAGGAGAGAATTAAAAAGGAGAGAAACAGGATGTCTGGCCGGACGGCGCGGAAGTTTTACCCCTACAGGCACAACCGGTTAAGACGACGCAACATCCCGCCCGCCCTGAAGCATCGGCTTAGAATTTATTGGGAAGGTAATGGGCAAAGCTTAACCAAGGGGCGGCGAATTACGCCGGATGCGGTTTGGACATCCGCAACGCGGTTGATGGAATCGCGGCCGAGATGCAGGGTGGTGATGCGGCCATTGGCGGGGTGGAAGTCCTGATGCACAAGTACGACACTGCCTGGAGTGATCTCCGTGGCCGGAAGAAGCCATTTGGTACGCTGTTGAAACGTGTGCAGGTACTCTTGGCGTCAGCGCTTCCAGAAGTCCTGCTGAATCCGCTGGGTAAGTTGACAACGGGAAAGGTGGTTGATGCTAGATTGATGACATCACGCTCAGGAGAAGCGGTGAGGGGGCGGAAAACCAGGAAGTGACCAGGAGTTAAGGGCTCAGGTTCAGAGGTATCTGAAGAGAGGGCGCACGGGGGGCGTGAGTTCAGGATGGCCTCGATGTCAGTAACGACGGTGAGAGCTCTTCAGATGTTAGCCGCTGGTCACCGATAACGCGGGTGAGGTGATGCTTGGTCGATTTTATAGCGGCCTCCCAAAGGCCTAGAAGTGTGGACTTGCGGGAGGAATGAAGCGCCACTCAATACCTACCGCCGAGGCAGCGCGGCAGACGGCCTGCTGATGCTGGTCGTTGCAGAGTAGGCGGCCGAGCTCTCGAAATTTGTTATGGGCCCCCACAAAATTGGTCCCGTTGTCCGAAAAGATGGCTGTGGGGAGCCCTCGGCAAGCGGTGAAGCCGCAAAGCCCGGCTAGGAACGCCGAAGTGAAAAGCTCAGAAGCTATTTCAAAGTGAACGGCCTTTGTAGCGAAGCAAATAAATCATGCACACACACCAGGACATTACACTATTCACTTACACAAACACACCCTACACTACAGACAAGGTCACAAACAGTACATAGCTTAGAGCTGCCGCCTCTAGGCACTATAGGCTAATTTGATAGCCTTAAGGAGGCAGCCCCTCCATCAAACTAGGTTATGCGGGCTTTCTTTCCAGCCATAGGAATGTATAGTAAACACGATCTCTCGAACAGCAATGGGCCAATTACCCACATAACCGAATTAACCATGATTACGAATCTACAACAAAAGAAAGACCGGACTGATCTACGAGTACGACCTTGGCGACGTTAAAGGCAAACAAATATTGATTGGAACATGGAATATCAGAAGTATATTGGAGGCGGGTGCGAGTAGAATTTTAGAGAGAGAACTAAAACGATACAATGTAGAAATAGCAGCCTATAGGATATAAGATGGAAAAAAGAGAAGGTAGTGGAGCTGCAGGAGTATATTCTTATTAACAGCGGTCATAAAGCAAATGTGCTGGGAACGGGCTTCATGATGAAGAAACCCTCAAACTTGCAATAATGAATTTTGAAGCAGTTAATGAAAGATTGTGCACAGTGCGATTACGAGGGAAATTCTTCAATATTACTTTAATCAGTGTACACGACCCACCGAAGAAAAGACAGAGGAAGAAAAAGATGTATTTTTTGAGGAGGTACAAAGAACCTATGATGCCATCCCTAGACATGACATCAAGATTGTCCTAGGGGATTTAAATGCAAAAGCTGGGAGAGAAGAAGCTTTCTTTCCAGTCATACGAAAGTATAATAAACACGATCTCTCGAACAGCAATGGGCAGAGAGAACCATAGATTTCGCAGCAGAAAAAAATATGCGTAAGGACTCACCAGATGGAGTCACTAGGAATCAAATTGATCATTTCCTGATAGAGTCGCGACACGCATCAGGGGTAATGGATGTGAGATCTTTTAGGGGCACTACCTTATGCGAATAAAATATCAACAAAGGACAGAGGAGTGGCGACGAACAGGAAAAGCTCAATGTAGAAGCTATAAGGAATGAGGAAAAGAAAAGGATATACCAGGAAAGAATGAAGGAAGCCCTGCAACGAGAAGCCCCTAATAGGTTGGAACCATAAAGATGGAAAACAAGAAAGATGGAACCATATTAAAGAAATAATAAAGACGGTGGCTAAAGCAGTGGTAGGTGTGCAAAAAGAAAGGGCGAGAAATGACTGGTTCGGTGATGAATGTATGGTGGCGGTAGAAAAAAGAAATAAGGCAAGAGAGCAGATGCTGCATAGAAAAACTAAAGAGAGCTGTAACAGATGCATGGCGCCTGAGACTGAAGAAAATATGCAGAAAAAAGAAAAGAGAAATGGAAAAAAAGAAGTTGCAGGAGGTACCGGAAGCTTTTGAAGGCCACAACTCTAGGAAATTCTACAAAGGTATTAGAGAATTCAAAGCAGGATTGAAGCCCAGGATGAGTTGCTGCCGGGATGATAGCGGAGTACTGCTTGGCGATGCAAATGATATACCAGAACAGATGGACCCGATACTTTAAAAATTTACTGAATGCCAAAGTAAGAGAGGTAAACGGAAGTGGAGTGTTGTCAGGAGTGGGGGTTATGAATGTATGCGAGGTCCTGAGACTGAAGAAAATATGCAGAAAAAAGAAAAGAGAAATGGAAACAGATGAAGGACAAGTAGAGGAACCGCCTGAATTAGAGGAGATAATTGATACGATTGCCGCTTTGAAGAATAATAAAGCTGCTGGGGAAGACGGAATCCAGGCTGAGCTCCTGAAGTATGGTGGAGAGGAGCTATGGAAAGAAATATACGCCTTGATTTGGGATGTATGGATGCAAGAAGAAATCCCTGAAGGGTGGTTAACAGCCATTATATTTCCTATTTTTAAAAAAGGTGACCGACAAGATTGCGGAAGCGCATATAAAATCTTCTCTATAAAATTATAGAGAGATTTTATATGCGCTGTCAAGAAGCTTCTTTCAGGATGCCATTTTCATTAAAATTAATGAGAAGGTTATCCTACTGGATCGAGAAAGAGTTAGGAGACTACCAATGTGGATTCAGGGCAGGGCGATTTACTATAGACCAAATTTTCTCCATCAGAATCATGATGGAGAAGTGTTATGAATACAACACCCCTTATATCACCTCTTTATTGACCTAAAACAGGCTTACGACAATATCAAAAGAGATGAATTGTATCAGTGGATGATGCGACTGGGATTTCCAAAAAAGCTAATCCGCTTCACCGGCCTTACAATGCGAGATTCCAAGGGCATAGTACGAATAAATGGCATTACGGGCAGTCCTTTCCATATAACACAAGGGCTACGAAGGAGACCCACTATCCCCCTTATTATTCAAGTTGGCCCTAGAGAAAGCGGTGCGAAACATTCGTACAAACCCTGGCGGCTCGATTTATAATAGGTTGTGCCAACATTAAGCTTACGCCGACGACATGGTTATTACGGCGAGAACAATGGCGGCTCTTGGAGGAGCCCTAGAAGAATTTGAAAGAGCTGCCAAGAAGCTAGGGTTGGAAATCAATGAAGCTAAGACAAAATACATGCGTGGAACAAGAAGAGGGGCTAGTAACATTGGAACTATAACCCTAGGAAGCATTCTTTTGAGGAGGTGAATAGATTTAAATACCTAGGTAGTATTATTATATAAAATGAAGTGTCTGAAGAAATAAACCTCGTATTACTAGTGGAAATAGATCCAAAGACGGAAATCTTGGGTTGTGAATATGTAGACGATCATTGCAGATTCTTTTACTGATGTCACTAACAAATTACACATTTTGTCGGAATATGCGGATTGTAAGTTTCTGGGGGTTAACACTAATAAAACAAAAATCATCCATTTTCATAAAGGCAAAGAAAAACATATAAGATCATTTTATTATAAAGGTAAGATAATAGAATCACTCCCCTCTCTCATGTATCTAGGAGTTTTGCTCTCGAATTCAGGGTTGTTTTATAAGGCCGCGCAATTAGCCCACTGTAAGGCGCTCTCAGCTGTTGGCGCGGTTTTAAATATTTGAAAGAAAAGAAAGTTGCATCTTGGGAAAGCAGGAGTAAACTTAACGACTTAACTAGTTGTCTTATTTATGAGGTTCAAACAGAAGTACTCCTTTATGGTTAATTAGAATGGAGTTTAACATAACTAATTCTAGTTATAAAGTTCTTAAATTAACCCTGAAATGGATAACTAAATTGTTATTTATGGGAGATACTAGAATTCTAAAACTCTGTTTCCTCAGACTCAGGAATTATCACGAAAAGAAACCCTCATTGAAATACAACTGTATACTCAGATGGTAAATATCCTCAAACAAATAAATGAAGGTAGTTTACTATCCGACTTGGACCCAAAAAATTGTTAACAGAAAACTGCACTTGAGCTGAATACTTACAGGCAATACTTATTAAATAAGGACTCGAGTCCCTCTTTTCCAGTAAATACAACCTTCGGTATATACAATTTTTTGACCCTATTCCTGATTTACAGCAATATCTACAGCTAGACTATCTTTTTGCAGTCACCAAGTTATGGGTACAAATTGCGCTTTCTAGTGTTTATTAAATAAAATTTACGATTAACGACCTTCGTTATTTGATCAGCCCCAAACACAGTTTGCAATAAGGACGCTTTTGAAGACCTCTTCCACTTATTTGTCTCATGTCCAATTTACGATGATTCTGTAGACACCTTATTGCCTTTATTAGAACTTCCTCCTAATGACTTTCCAAAAATTTTCCGCTCTCCAGATTCCTATACTTGTAAACAAATTTATTATTATGTTCGTAGTATAATGAAGATTAGAGCATTCATTATGGATGACTAATTTAATGTGTAAAGAAACTTAATGAATCCAATTAAAAAAAAAGGTATACTTTCTTTTTTGTAAAATTTAAAGGCTCCTACATATATAGGTACATTACTTACAGAACTAAAAAAAACGAAGCAAAAAAGTACTTTTTATGGTTAAGGTCCCACCAAAATGTTATAAGGCATATAAAAATTTATTACAAAATTATTTATAATTTTAATTTTTATAGTTATTTAAATTTTATGCGTTATAAAAATTATTTATTACAATGATTGTATTCAGAGAGTTCAATTCATATCCCAAAATTTAATATCTTTATTTTAAAGACATTATAATTTAAGTGAATAAAAACTAAAATATGTATATATAAAATAATTAAAAGCCACATTTTTGTGTGACACTATTTCTGGAATCTTTAATAAACACTATTAAACCGTCTGATATATCAGGACCTGAGACATGAGAAAGTTATAGGAGCTCAATTTTTTTAAAGATTTGTGTACAAAAATTGCCACCAGAGATCTCTACCTACTGGAGAAAATCACGTTTTTTTTTTTCTTTCTCTTACTCCTAGTAATCGTGTCAAATTTTCGACATTGAGTTTTCACCGGAAATATCCGTTTTGAGGTCCCCTGAGTCCAAAAATGTGGTTTTTAGCAAATGGTATGTGTGTGTATGTATGTATGTGAACAGCATAGCTCAAAACGAAAAAAATCGTAGAAAGTTCAAAAGTTAATATTCGTTTAGTATCCATGGGGATCCGACTCTCGCGGATGCCCAAGGGTCATCGTCAAATCTCAACCGAAGTACCACTTTACTAGGTTTTTTTTTTACGTTTTGTGATTTTCTCAAAAATGGCTCCGACGATTTTCTTTGAACTTAGTATATAACTACATTACAAAGAGCTACAACTTTTATTTGAAACATTTCTCCGGGAAAATTCATTTTAAGGGCACATCTGGGGAGGGGTGGGGTTAGGTTTTCATCTAAAGTGGTATTTCAGTTTATAAGACAATTCTGCCATCTAAATAATGTTAATTAGAATTGAATAGTTGTTGAAATTCCGAGTTTGAAAAATCGGATAACCGGAAGTGCGTTTACTTTACCACTTTACTAAATGATTTTTTCACTTTTTCGCCATTTTCCTAAAAATAGCATAGACGACTTTCTTGAAACAACTTATATAAACTAAACATACAAAGATCTATAACTTTTATTTAAAACATTTCTCTGGGAAAATTCATTTAAGGGCACTTTTAGGGGAGGGGTGGGGTTACAGCTTCCTCTAAAGTGGTAATCAGTTCATTATATAATTCTATCATCCAAACAAAATTAATTAGAACTAAATAGATGGTCTAAATTCCAAGTTTTCAAGAAAATTAGTAAACCGGAAGTGCGCTTTTAATGATAAGTTTTCCAGTTTTCGACAAATTTCATTAATTTTGGAACACAAACTATTAAATTTGTCAATTATAATTTTGGGAACTGGAATAAGAGAAAGTTGTGTTCGTGTTTCGCACCAGATTTTTGTATTTAAGGCACGTCAACATCTATGGTCATTGGAGCCTGAAGCCTTCTCAGTGCACTGCAGGCCTCGGGACAGTATTCTTTCATTCATTACTGACAACACTGCCCTTCACCGGACAGAGAGCTGTAGTATGAAAAGGAAGAAAAAATATAATGGTAGCACAGCTGGACTCGAACCCGGGTCCTCCGCGTGGGAGTCAAGTACGCTAACTACTTCTCTAACGCAATTTTGATTTTATAACCAATTAAGATTTATATCAGAAAATAAAATGTCGCAGGGGCTCAATTTTGTTTACAAAAACCACCAATAGAGTTCTCTTTAGAAAAAAAAAATTCAAACGGTATCTGTCATCCAGTTACATGCATAGAATACGTTTTCCAGTACCCCCCAATCGCGCTCGGTCAACTGCCTTTCTTTTAATTGGTTGTTGGAAATGCCATGGACAGAAATGATATTTAGTAAAAATGAATTATAATAATATGTATTTAAATTTAAGAGAAAGTTGTATGAGTGTTTCGCACCAGATTTTATTTAATTTATTTCTTTTAAAGGTGCGTCAACTTTTATAGACTGGCACCCGGAGTCTTCTCTGTGCACAGACGGTTTCCGGACTGTGTTTTCTCGTTACAGACAACACTGTAAATGTTGTCCGCATCGTGAAATGTCCATTACCAGCCAAGGGTAGAGGCTCATACTAAATCTAAATGTAGCCTTAGACTCGAATCCGTGACATCCGCCTGCCCAGATTTTATTATTATGTTATTTAATTTAAATTAATAAGATTCTTATTTCACATTATTTGGTCATAAGTAAAGAAAAGAAACAAAAACAAATTGTTTTTTACATTTTAATTTAATTTTTAAGTACTTCATAAGTTGTAGTAGAGGAAAGCGTAAGTATATTTTGATTTGTTTTTCCATTTGTACAAATAATATTTTCTTGTGCTTTCTGCCTACTAAAAGATATCTTATTACAAACATGCGCTCATTTGCTGAAGCTGTAGGCTATATGTGAATTATAACTAAATCCTACAATTTCACAACCAATTTGTTTCTACAGCACCATAGAGATACTTTTAAAGAAAAGTGCACTGAATCTAGAAAGTCTATTATGCCCCCTGAGTCTTCTCAGTGCACTGCGGGCCTCCGGATAGTGTTCTCTCGTGACAGGTAACTCTGCTTATCCCAGGCAGTGAGCTGTAGAGGTTCCTAGGAAGAGAAAATTTAAGGGCAGCACTGCTAGACTCGAACGCGTGGGTGGAAGTCCAGCGCGCTACCACTGAGGCTAATACCTTCTCTATGCCTTAAAAACTATATTTCACTTCTACTGTTGTATGTATTTTCATATTATAATTTTTTGGTCTTCCTCTTATGTATTACCTCTCAGTAAAGAAAATACAACCTGATATTGTGAAATCTATGTTATACTCCATGATGAAACATGGAGTTAATAAATTCTCTTATTCTATGGACACTTTAGATGAAAAATCGGGCACTTACGTGACATTCTATTACTGGAATATACATAGTCCTTGTTTATTTATTTATTTATACGGGTATTTCTTAGTTATAAATTTTACATATAACTGAAAAAGTAAATAGCATTTGTTTCAAAAAATAATTAGACAAAAGTCGTAACTCCGATACCGATTTTCTTCAAACAGGAAATTTGGCAATACATACTCTTGGTTCTCCCTCCGCGTTTATATAAACGATAGAATCATAAAATATATTGAAATGGCATTTTAAGGAGAGCCATCCGCCAGAACCCATTTCACATTTTTTCCTTTCTTTTGGACATTTCCTTAATTTTGGAAAAATGTTACAATTATTAAAAGATGTATTTTTTCATGATTAGTTTATATACCAAGTTTGATGAAAATCACAATAAAATGAAAAATCTATCACATGAAAAAGCGTTTTTTCTTAGCGGGAGGTAGTGTGGAGTTGAAAAACGTAATTTACGCTTGTTGCAACTATCATTATGGCAGATATCATTTGAATTTTAATTTTTTTAAATTTCCAGCTATGGGAGAACACCAATAGCAGTAGTTGTTCTAAATAAGATTACAGTCCTACGGCTGATTATTTCCAGTAACAAATCTTGAAACTTCAGTTGGTTCGAAGATCGAAGGTAAAAATTGCTTATTTAAAAAAAAATACTACTAGGTGGAGAACTCTGGTGGCAGTTTTTGTAAACTGAAATGTAAACAATTAGCCTTTTTGCCTTTCTATTTTTTTATACAAATTTGAGACGATTTGTATAAACGGCAGATCTGCTTATTTTGGAAATGATGTATCGGAGGGTGATTCGGTATGAAAGCCGAATGCCTACGGAAATAGCCAAACTCCACAAACAATAATGCTAGTAGGCTATATTTATTTGTATATATACTGTGGGATTAGGAAGTTGTTATCAGCGGTAGCCGCTAAATAAATAAATATTAATTAAGAAAAACATGTGGGTTGTTTTTAAATAGGAAATAAAGAAATCACATGATTGATAAATTGGTTGGTTTGTGTTTGTTGTGGTCGCGAATGAAAGTTGAACAGCAAAGGTTATATGTTTTGTTATCAATTAAAATTTGGGTATCATACGATTTCATATAGCATTAAAATTCTTATCACTTGAGTGTCTTTGTACGAAATGATATGTATGTTGTTGTGGTGTATTCACTGTGTAAACTGAATTTGCTCTGTGCAAGTCTGTGTTATCACAATGTCTGAAAAACGCATCCTGAAGATGGGCAAACGCCCGAAACTGGTCGATGATAACAAAATGAAGCAGGCTAACACGGAAAATGCCCACAAATGATATGTAAATGATGTTTCTATAATTAGAACCCAACTTTGATGCAAGATATTTCTCATGGAAGATAAGTGAGCATGATATTTTGCCTTAATTAGTCGGTCAATTCTTTTATTAGTAAAATCCTATAAAACATTTCCAGTGTTTGACTTTTTCGTGAAAGACCCGATTTTGTTTATTTTCTTTAAAAAACTCCTCTGGCCATTGCCGTATAAACATCTCATTATAATTTTAAGGCCTGACGATTTGAAAACTTATTCTTATTTAAAAATGGGCTCATACTGTTGTATATTATATTACATGTAATTTCAAATGAATTCTCGTCCTACATGAAACAACAGGGATAAAGAATGATAAAAAAGTACTGAATAGGTTATCGCAAAGTAACAAAGCAGGCAGTTCATACATTACTTGAAGTCGTTAGGTAATGTGAAGAATGTGTAGAACCCATACCTAATTCTGCCTGGGCATTGTAGTAGAATGCTTATGGCGAAACACGCAAACCTTGCTATTCAGCTAGAGCGATTACATCATTTTCGTAATTATGCTTTCAGACTTGAAGTATCAAGCATGTTTGTATACTCTGTCTGTATGATTTTTAAAAATATATATAAATCAAACCAAACACGTTTTCGTAAATCGTAAATTCCCATCATCCGTTCTTCTGTATTTCTTCTATTCCCATAAACTCTCGGGCAATAAGCAGTCCTCAGATAGGTTGCAAACCTCTCCCCTTGCTGCTAGGCGTAGCCTCGCACTGGTGCGATAGCGAAGCGAAGAAAGAGTGTAGATTGACTTGGAATCAGTAGAGCGATGTTGTCTTTCCCCACTGCTTGAGAATCTTCGTATGTATGTTTCATAAATATAGATCACATCGAATCCGTCTTCTCGATGTTTTATCACTTGTCTATGTCGGATTAATAACCCATGAGATCCTGAATATACGTATAAGCAAAGGAAAAATCAACCAAAGCCACTGACCACATACAGAGGGACTATAAGTGGCGTAATATGTTACAATACTGGTGAAGTTTTTTTGCATTCAGCGGAACCGAGAATCATCAGAAACTGAGGAACACAGTATCCTCGAAGCGGTTTGTTTTGGGACCCCTTGGTTCTCCCTTCGTGATTGCTTCCACGTAACACCCGCAGCGTAGCACCTATGGCAGGGGCAGAGGACGTTCAAAATGGATGGGGCTAGAGAAGGGTAATACATAAGCGAGAGGATAAAAAATAAGCCTGTTTAAGTAAAATTTTGTTAATGGAAATGAAGTAGCAAATGTAACTTATTTTCTTATTGAAAAAAAAAAACTAACAAAACTTAAATCCTCTTAATGAGCACCAAGTAGTTTGATTGATTAATATTGATTATGCATTGATTAATATTATTTATATAAAAGAATTTACAGATCTTGAAAGAAAATATAATGTGATATCTGATTAGAAATAATACCATTGTAAAAGGCCAAAAATAGTGGTATTGCTTCGGTACAATTTAGCAGCAATATCTATTTAGGCCATAATTATGTATGGCCATTAATAAATAGGCCATATTGTTTTCAAGTCTTTCCATATTTGCCTAAGACGACCTAGACGACCTATAGAATGCCTAGGCAAATTATAGAATACCTAGCCCAAGTATGAAATAAAAAGGATATTTCTTACTTTGACTAACGTAACTAGGTAATGTATGAAATGCCTAGGCATCTAAACCTGAGACTCGTACTTAGCCAGTAACATATATATCAGTTAAATAATTTCATTTAATTATTATTTATCCCATCTTTTTGATTATTCATGTTTTATTATATAATTGGCAAACTTTCTCATCATATATCACGACCCAATCTGTGCTGATATTACTCAAAAGGATAAAACTAACACTCAAAAAGTTTAACCATCTATATGTGTTTAATGGTATGACACACTTTTATAAGATAAAATAAAATAGCAAATTTGGTAATTATTTTCTCTTCAGACTTAATCCTATTCTATGCTATTGTATAAATGTCAATATGCAGTGGAACCCTAATAACAAAAGTTGGGATTTTAGGATTAAGAACTAAATTTTATACCGAACATATCCTGAAAATATCTAAGCCAAGCATCTTCAAAAGAGATTTCTCAGTTCCAAACATAAAGGTTAAATGAAAACCAATATTAAATTTCTGCAGTACCTTCGAATAATTTCTCATTTGTGCGGCATAAAGTAAAAACATCCTATTTGGGGCCTCACATTTACTGCTCGGACGTCTACAGGATGGATAACAGAACAATATTAATAATTTGAAAATAACACCATGATTAAATTTAATTATAAAACATAAATATATAATAAATTGTTTAAGGAGAATAGTTTTGGTTTTACTGAATTATTACCAACAAAAATAATCTCAACGCCTTAGCGTGATTGAATGTAAATCCCTTGCAGTAAACTTCGAAAACAAAAAATCGCTTGAAAATAGTGAAAGTAATTACAAAAATAGATTTTTATCTTAAGCTAACATATGTTTATGCTTATATGTTCTGGAGTAATAGCAATATACAAAAACTTTATAAAAAGCAATATAAATAAAAACCAAGTAAGTTTCTCAGAATCTTTACCTCATTACAGGAAATGACTTCATTTTTTTTTTTCAACTGGTAATTTGATAGAGTTATATACTAGAATGGGCTTTTAGGGCTTTTTTAAGCTTTCGGTAGGTAGAGAACACTAGTGGCAGTTCTTTTAAATACGAACGTATACAAAATAGAGCCACAATTTTCTATCGCCTGATACAATCCTGATATTGGAAGCAGTTTGGAGGTTATAAAAATTCAATATGCGTGTTTTTATTTTAATTTTCAGCAGGTAAAGAACTGTGATCGCATTTTTTGTAAACTGAAATATAATAAAAAATCTGGTGTGAAACACTCACAAGTTGCTCTCACTCCTGTTCTCAAAATTGACAAAGGTTATAGTTTGTGTACCAATTATAACGAAATTCGTCGAAAACTGAAAAACTGTTCAGTAAAAGCGCACTTCCGGTTTACTTATTTTCTTAAAACTTGGAATTTAGACCATCTATTTAGTTCTAATTAATTTTGTTTAGATGATAGAATTATATAATGAACTGATTACCACTTTAGAGGAAGCTGTAACCCCACCTCTCCCCTAAAAGTGCCCTTAAATGAATTTTCCCAGAGAAATGTTTTAAATAAAGGATGTAGATCTTTGCATGTTTAGTTTATATATGAAGTTTCAAGAAAATCGTCGGAGCCATTTTTGAGAAAATCGCGAAAAGTGAAAAAAATCATTTAGTAAAGTGGTAAAAGTAAACACACTACCAGATCAGATTTTTTTCAAACTGGAAACTGCATACTTAATTCTAATTAACATTATTTAGATGATAGAATTGTCTAATAAACTGAAATATACTTCAGATGAAAACCTATCCCCCTTCCCCATAAGTGCCCTTAAATGAATTTTCCTAGAGAAATGTTTCAAATAAAAGTTGTAGTTGTTAGTACGTGTAGTTGATATGTAAAGTTTGAAGAAAATCGTTGGAGCGATTTTTGAGAAAATCGCCAAAACGTAAAAAAAAAACTACTAATTGGTACTTCCGGTTGAGGCTTTTGGACAGAGACCCACTGTCGGATCCATGGTGATACCTAAACGGAATATCAAATTGAGCTTCTACGATTTTTCGTTTTTGAGCTATGCTGTCTGTCACATACATACACACACACACACACACACACACAGACCATTTGCTAAAAACCACTTTTTTGGACTCAGGGGATCTCAAAACAGATATTTCCGGTGAAAACTCAATATCGAAAATTTGGTACGATTACAATACTTCCTCTTACTAGGAGTAAGAGAAAGTAAAAATGGGCTTCAATTCAATCTCTTGATACAATTGAGACATCTTGGAGGTTATAAAATTCAATGTGCTGTTTTAATTTTCAGTAAGTGGGAATGTCTGATGTTTTTGTAAACTAAAATAAAAACAAAAATGAGCTCCTTCGGGTGTCTATCTCCTGATACAAATTCTAATATTTGAGATGGTTTTTTGATACGCGTAAATTTTTTTCTATTGGCCACAAGATATCTGACATGTAATTATTTAAATTAGAATTATGATTTTTTTTTTTGTAAAATTTCTTTTGAATTTAGTCAATTGGAACTTGAGACCTGCAATAAGAGATAATTGTGTAAGTGTTTCAAAACTAGATTTATTCATTTGATTGTTAAAAAAAGAAACATATTTTATGCGTATTGAAATTAGTAGGAAAATATTATCATTTTAATGTAAACTATCAGAGCTAAATTCGCAAAATCGGTTGAAAATGTTTAAAATAATTATTTTAGAAATGGAAATAAAGAAAAAAGCATGAAAATAAAACCCAATTAATTTATTGAACAGGCCAAAAATTAATTTTAACTAATACAAAAATTCATGTAAAATTAGCAAAATAAATGTAAAAAACAACAAAAATGTTAGCTATCCCTCATGTAAGGTCGTTCGCTTTGAAGGCGGGGTACTGTAATGGCAAATGGAGTATTAGCAACGTGCAATCTTACTGGGCATTGCTTGTAAGCAGCATGATGGGGGCCTGAACAATGGCAACAGATAGGATCGTTTCTTGGTCTGGTACAGGCTTCCACTGTGTGAGCTCCACCACAGCGTACGCAACGTGTCATTTGTTGGCAATTGGCAGCTATATGCCAGAACCCCTGTAAAGTGAATATATGAAATAATTGTGTTTATAATAAATATGTATTGGAGGAAGTGATTTATAGTTTTAAATACGTTATATTTGAAAGAATGATTACAGTTAGAGTTTGAATAATATATATAATAAAGAAAGAAGATCACAAAAAAGTACAATTAAAAAATAGTAACAAAATGTTAATTTTTTATTGCAACAGCTACCAATGTCTACTGCATGCCTAGCATTACTGAAAGATCGAAGAGCTTGTCTATACAATATATCCTCTTTTTTCCGAAAACCTACTGTTATTCAACTAATGGATCCCCACACTCAATCCAGTTCGAGAGACGATTACCAAGTTACATGTTGAAAAAAGTGGATATATTATTAATCTTAAGTAAAACAACTATGGATACCTGACATCTGTAACACTGAAGTACACTTTCCTGTTGAGGCTCTATGCTATTTAAACGAGAATAAAGAGGCCTCCAACGGCCTAAAACTACGTGAAATCTTGTCACACCGAAGAAATCCAGTCCATAACGCAATAGAGTTTCACATTGCCCTGGATCACTAACCTATGCAAAAGATTACGATTATAGAAAACTTTCGAATTTGCCATTATTTCCTTATTTATATAAGATATTTATTTTATTACCTCTATTCTGACATGCTGTCTGACTCGGTCAACGCTAAGTGGGGTTATCCCCTGTCTTTCTAATGCATTTTTTATCTCTTGAATTGGAATGGCATATGGTACATCTCTTAAGAACAATGTCTAAGCAATAATAAAATTTAGTTTCTATATAAAAGATAGAAGCGATAATTTAAATAATATTGATTAAAGGATCAAGAACATGGTTAATCTAATTGCATTTCGGTAGTTCAAGATATAAGTTATTTTTTCTTTCTCTTACTCATAGTAAGAGAAATTATTGTAATTGGGTCAAATTTTCGGTATCAATTTTTCACCGGAAATACACATTTTGAGGCTCCTGCCTCCAAAAAAGTGGTTACAGAAATTATTCTGTGTGTGTGTGTCCTGTATATGTTTGTGAACCTCATAGCTTAAAAACGAAAAATCGCAGAAAGTTCAAACTTGATATTCCGTGTAAGTATCACCACGGGATCCGAAGAAAGTTATCTGTCAAAATTTCTCAACCGAAAGTACCTCTTTACTGAATGATTTTTTCAATTTTTTGCTATTTTCTCGAAAGTAATCCAATGATTTTCTTTAAACTTGTTATATCAACTACACATACAAAGAGCTACAACTTTTATTTGGAACAATTTATTTTGTCAATTTCAATTTTGAAAACGATTAAGAGAAAGTTGTGTTAGTGTTTCATACCAGATGTTTTTTAAAGTAGACATATCAGCATTTCTTTTATAGATGTCTTTTGTTACTTAAAGTGTTGAGTAATTGTTGATTTGCAAAAAAAAGTGCGCCACATATACCCTCCCGTTTCGGAGTAATGAGTAAAATGAGATTTTTCTCAGAAAAGCGACATTTCTGAGCTTACCTCTTTTGTGAACAACAACTTCTATCATTTCAAAAAAAGCTTTAAACTGGTTATAAGATAAGTTTTCGATGTAACCAGTATAATAAAAAATTAAGAATATTTGAAATGATAACATTTGATATAACCGTTAATACAAAGCCTCAAACTTAAGTGGATTCACAGTTATTTGAAATTTTGAGAAATCTTTTAAATTTGATGTTTATTTTCTTTTTCAAAATTAGTATTATAATAAGGGATCAGCTGGTTGCTAAAATAGTAAACTAATACAAAAAAAATCTGGTGTGAAACACTCACACAACTTTCTCTTACTCCAGTTCTCAAAATGATAATTGACAAATTTTATAGTTTGTGTACCAAATTTAATGAAATTCGTCGAAAACTGAAAAAACTGTTCAGTAAAAGCGCACTTCCGGTTTACTAATTTTCTTGAAACTGGAATTTCAGCCATCTATTTATTTCTAACTAATTATGTTTGGATGATAGAATTGTATAATGAACTAGGATACCACTTTGATGAAAATCTAACCCCACCCCTCCCCTAAAAGTGCTCTTAAAAGAAATTTCCCAGAGAAATGTTTTAGATAAAAGTTGTAGATCTTTGCATGTTTAGTTTATATACGAAGTTTCAAAAAAATCGTCAAAGCCATTTTTGAGAAAATTGCGAAAAAGTGAATAAATCATTTAGTAAAGTGGTAAAGTAAACGCACTTCCGGTTATCCGATTTTTTCAAACTCGGAATTTCAACAACATATTTAATTCTAATTAACATTATTTAGATGGCAGAATTGTCTAATAAACTGAAATAGCACTTTAGATGGAAACCTAACCCCACCCCTCCCCCAAAAGTGCCCTTCAATGCATTTTCCCGGAGAAATGTTTCTAATAAAAGTTGTAGCTCTTTGTATGTGTGGTTGATGTTTAAAGTTTAAAGAAAATCGTCGGAGCCATTTTTGAGAAAATCGCAAAAAAGTAAAAAATCCAACTAGTAAAGTGGTACTTCCGGTTGAGGAATTTTACAGATAACGTACAGTCAGATCCCATGGTGACCTCTAAACGGAATATCAAATTTCAACTTTCTACGATTTTTCGTTTTTGAGCTATGCTGTTCACATACATACACACACACACCACACACACACAAACACACACACACAGACCATTTCTAAAAACCACTTTTTTGGACTCAGGGGACCTCACAACGGCTATTTCCGGTGAAAACCTCGATATCGAAAATTTGACACGATTACAATACTTCCTCTTACTAGGAGTAAGAGAAAGTAATATTTTGCTTTGTGTTTAATGTTTTCTGCAAGTTATTTTGTGCATATTTTGAACCAAATTTGTGCTCAATTTAATTATTAGGACCAATACGAGTGTTTGATGAAAAGTGCGCGAAGATAGACAAAGAATTGGTTTTGACGATTCAAAAAGTTCGTTATTTGTCGTATGTTGCATTTTAATGACACCTCTTGGTAAACTAGTCTTCTTTTTTTTATTGTCATATTATTCAGACTATAAGACAGTTTTGTTTGTATTCTTTTTAAAGTGCTCCTAATTCTACTTTCAGATTAATTTATTTAGTTTATTATGTTAATTAGTTAATTTAAAAATTTATTTTAAATATTAATAGCTAAGAAGAGGGAAGGGATTAGCTCAGTGGTAGCGCGCTGGACTAGCAACGCGGAGATCACGTTTTCGAATCCAGCCGTGCTACCCTTAGATTTTCTCTTCCTAGGAGCCCCTCCAGTTCACTGTCCTGTGATGGACAATGTTATCTGTAACGGGAGAACACTGTCCGGAGGCGGCAGTGCACTGAGAAGGCTCCAGGCGCAAATGACCACAGATGTTGAGACGCCTTAAATTAAACAAAAAAAAAAAAATAGCTAAGAAGAGACGTTACCAGCTGTTAGTCATATGTAAGTGATATAAATATCATTTGTACTGTATTTCTATAAACTTTGGAAAAGTAATACGTATTGAGTACATATGAGTGTATATAAAAGTATGCAAAAGAGGACATTTACATTTAATTATTATAGTTTTATATACTCAATATATACATAAATTAAAATTATTTAGATGCTTTCGAAAATTTTGCTGCCCTCTTCGGCTAACTTAGGCATAGAACTAAGCGAGACCGACATCGTAGGGGCTCTACTCCAGGGGATGAGTCAACACTGTACTCCTCATACGTCCTCAGTAATCAAATCTAAACGACAGACATTGCAGGAATTGGCGAACTTATCTCCTGATAAGAAGAAAAGTAAAAAACGAAATAAACATACTATTATGGTCACTTCAATTTCGCTAACCCGTCAAAGAAGTGCAAATCCTGCTCTCTCAGTCTCCTCCACAACAACCTATTACCGAGTCTTTAACAATCAATTTGACATCACCAACATCATCTGCAACTACATCAGCACAACAGAAGTAACAACAAGAGTACGTATATGTCAGACTTCACGACACACAATAAATTTAGTACCCTGCCAGAGGTCAGCGATCCAGCCACCCCTGAACACAGACCGCCACCTATATATTTATACAAAATATCTAATTTTTTAGCTCTCAACAACGAACTCAGACATCTACTTGGATCAGACAATTATTACACATGTAAGGCTCGCACAGATAACATTTTAGTATCAATCACCACTGAGCTTACATGACACTTTTAAATGAGAAAAATATAGAATACCACCCAAACCAGTTAAAAAAAGACAGTCTTTAGAGTTGTTCTTCGACATCTACACCATTCCATACCTCCCCAAGAAATTAAAGAAGGATTAAAATTCGAAGGATATAATGTACGAAATGCTACCAACATCCGACAACCTACCGAAAAGACTCCTCTTCCTCTTTTCTTTGATCGATCTGGAACCAAACATCAACAATAAAAACATTTTTAAACTCACACAGTTATTGAACACAATTGTACGTGTAGAGGAACCGTACAAAACTAAGAAAATTGTCCAATGCAAGAGGTGTCAACATTATGGGCAACTCGCGGCTACTGTCACATCTCTCAGAGATGTGTCAAGTGCGAAGGGCCTCTCATCGGAGAAGATTGCAACAAATCTCGGTATACCTCCTATCTGCGCACTCTGTTATAGGGAGCATTTTGCCAGCTACCGCGGTAGTGGAATTCATAAAGAGCTATAAAGAATTCGCCGTTAAGAGAACGTGCCCGAGGCCAAGGAGCAATTTCTAGGGAGCAACCTCCTCAAGCCCTTTCACAAAAGGATTTTCCTACTTTTCCACCAACAGTACAGCAGCAGCTACAGCAACAACAATATCCAAAACTGCAACAACTACAGCAGCAACAGCGGCCTCATTATTATTACCAACGATAGCAACATCCCATACTCTAGAGGGCTTTCCTACTCTGAAATCGCGAGGCTACATCCTGCTCAACCTTTTCATCAACCATCCACACAGCAGGACATAACTACAGTACTAAATTCTTTTTTCCAAAGGTTTGAATCCCTTCTTAATCCTCTTGTCAGCCTTTTAAATACTCCAATTACACAATTTCTTCCGCTCCTTAAACCATGGTCCTCCAATTCAACATTCCTTAACTATCCTTCTTTGGAACGCTAACGGGTTGAACACCGTTAAAAACGAACTACATACTTTACTACATGACAAACGTACACTCATAGCCCTATTTACTGAAACGCACTTCACAAGTAGATCTCACTTTTACATTACAACTATCAAACATATAGGACGATCATCCCGATGACACAGCCCACGGTGGCACGGCAATCCTAGTTAGAAACTCGTTGCAACGCCATGTTCTCCGACCTATTGCTACCGACTATCTCCAATCCTATTCAATTTCCTTATCTACCATCCGCACAACTTCAATCTAGCTGTTTATTGTTCACCCAACAACTCTATCTCTCAAGATCAATTTATCAACTTCTTTAATTCTCTTGGTACTAGTTTCCTTATTAGTGGTGATCTCAGTGCAAAGCACCAACAATGGGGATGTCGCGCGACGAATCCACGCAGGCGAACTCTTCTGAATGTCCTTCTTTCTAAAAACTATAACATTGCCTCACCTGATCAACCAGCCTACTGGCCGACATCTTTGTCCAAACTCCCTGATATTCTTGATTTCTTTATAATTTCCCAGATTTTATACTACTTTGAAGTTTCAACCCTAACAGAACTCTCCTCAGATTATAGTCCTGTCTTAATTACTCTTGATACTTGTCCCATATCTAATTTCCCTAAACCATCTCTTATTACAGGTCCGGTAGATTGGAAGAAATTCCAACTGGAAGTAGAAAACAAGCTAGACCTACAGGTAAAACTTAAAACGAAAGAAGACATTGATAACGCAGTACAACACTTCACAAAAACAATTCAAAATTCCATAAGTCCACTTTACATAACACAACACTTCAACAATATCACACAGTTCGTTTCTCTATATATCCGGAAATTTATCATGGATAAGCGACGTGCCTGAGCCAAGTAGCAACGCACCCGCTATCCCTCAGATAAAAGAATCTACAACAGACTGACTCACCAACTTATAGCAGAACTTAAACAGCTACAGGATGAACATTTCAGTGACTACACATTGTCACTAACTACTGAAGATAAATTACTCTGGACCGCTACAAAGAGAATCCTATCTTACAAAACAACTCAAACACCTCTTCGTCGTGATGACGGCTCATGGGCTTCATCAGATGTAGATAAAGCGTCTGCTTCCTATCTTTCCACAGTTTTTATACCTCATCATAACATAGACGACCCCATACTCAATGAATCGTTACAGTCAGATCTCGATGCACCTCTTCCTTTTTCCTCTCCACCCAAACCTTTCACACCTTCTGAAGTTGACTTCATTATTCAACATCTTCCTCTCAAAAAATCTCCGGGCTTTGACTTCATAACTCCAAAAATGCTCCGCCAACTTCCCAAAAAAGCAATAGCCCTCTTAACCACAATTTACAACTCTGTACTTAGAACAACTTACTTTCCAATCCTTTGGAAATTTTCCTTAATTCGTCCCATTCCTAAACCTATTAAACTCATCCCCTTCCTTCTTCTTACCGTCCCATAAGCCTGTTGCCGACTCTTGGAAAAATCCTTGAGAAACTTCTTTTTAAACACATTCTTCCAATACTTGAGTCTTCTGATATTATTCCAGACCATCATTTTGGATTCAGACGTGACCATTCTGCTTTGCAACAGTGCCATCGCGTCGTGGACTCATCACATCTTCCATTGAGAAAAAGGAGTGTTGCCCGGGGGTCTTCCTTGATGTGGAGCAAGCCTTCGATCGAGTGTGGCACCCGGCATTGCTCTGGAAACTCAAGGGCATCCTACCATTCACCTACTACCTAATTCTAAAATCCTATTTGTCTGACCGCTATTTTCGACTACAGATCGGTTCATCATATTCTCCTGTTCATAAAGCCGAAGCAGGCGTACCGCAAGGCAGTATTCTCGGCCCCATCTCTGTGCAATATATACAGCAGATATACCAACCCATCCAGAAACAGTACTTATAACCTGGGCAGATGACCAGCTATCCTATCTCCTCATCAAGATCCAATAACCGCACACAGAAAGCTCCAAATCCATCTTACTTCGTTAGAGGAATGGTTCTAAAGATGGAAAATAAAACTAAATGAAACCAAATCTCAAAACATCACTTTCACACTCGTCGCATCACTCTCCCTCCAGTCTATTACAATTTAATTCCTATCCCTCCTACGAATGTCGTTCGCTACCTTAGGATGTATATAGACAAAAGATTGACATGGAACCCACATAACCGACTCAGAAGACTACTCGACAACAGATCAAAACTCCCACTAAACAACAAACGACTCATATACATATCTATAAATCAAACCTACCTGGACATACGGCATCGAACTGTGGGGTTTAACAACATTCAAATCTCCAAAGAATTCAATCTCTCCAATCCAAAATCCTTCGCATTATCATTAACGCTCCATTGTATGTTCCAAATCTAACCATTCATATAGACATAGACATTCCTTTCATAAGTTAGGTTGCCCGAACCCGATATAACAAATTCCATCAGACTTTTCAACCCCACTCTAATCCTCTTATCCGAAATTTATCATCCTACTGCATTCAGATAATCCTCCCAGACGTTTAAGGCGCCAGTGGCCTCGCAATCTCCTCTCCGCAGAAGAAGTGAGCAGTTAATTTGAATAATTAATTAGGGAGTGCTACCACTGGGTAGTATCTCCCCTCGTTTAGCATGTGAGGTGTGTTAGCGTGTCAGTGTTACTTACAGCAAACGTAGAGCTGGTGTAACAATTCAAATAAATAAATAAAAAAAGAAAAAAAAAGTATTATATGGTGATAAATTCGGAAAACTTCTTCTTACTTAAGTAAGAGAAAGTAAAAATAAAATCTGAGAATTATTTTTATTATAATAAAATTTTTCTAATGAGAAAGTGATTGTAATGGTTTTATAGCTTTTTATATTAAGAAGTTTTCCAGTAATTTGCCAGCTCTTTTTGAAAATTAGGTCTTCTCAATTTGAAGAGATGATCAGAAACCTGAATATTTAGTTATTTCTAATAAAAATGTATATATTTCTGTGAAAAATTCGAGAAAAATTAATAGTAAAGAATTATTATTCTGAAACGATGACAAACTAATTTTCTTGAAAATGTGATGTTTTCTCACAAAACTATTTGTCACAGTTTTACCAATCACGCTGCATTTAATTAAAAGAATTTCAAATGTTTATGGCAGAAAGTGATTTATTTCAAAGACAATCCGCAACAACACCAAACAACCACAACTGTATCCTTCATACTGCTCTATAGCTGATCTCAAGTTACGATATTCACGTAGAATACGTTTTTTGAGAGGCCAACCATTTGATATAAAACGAATGTTTTCTCATAATAAGAAGGTATGAACATTGATTAAATGGGTGGTGGGGTGGAAAAACGTATTCTACGCATGATGCAACTGTCATGACGGATACCGTTTGAAATTTTATTTTTTATGAAAAACCTAATTGTAAAGAATTGAATTTCAAATCCATCTTACCTGTTTAAAACGACAATCTTTTGAATAAAACAGCGCATGCTGTATCTTAGTACCAAAATACTGTTCAAGATTAGATTTCATTAAAGCAATTGCATCAGATTCTAAAGTAAAAGATGCTATAAGACCTAAATTGGTTCTCTTAATTCGCCATGGGCCTGATGGACCTGAAGCTCTAATCGCTTCTTCAAAAGTCAATCTATTCAGATCTTCTTTTCCATCACTACTATTTGACCCATCAAAATGCCCAGTTACATATACCGATATACTGAGATCTGTCTCTGCTCCGTCACCACCGTCCATCCTGACCCTACAATTTATACAAGATCTGAAAGATAGTATATGTAGAATATGAAAATAATTGAATATGATAACAATAATGCTATCCGTAATCTCCATTTTTGCTCAAAATATAATTTATCAACTACTTCATTTTAGTGTCTATTTTAGCTAAAACATTTTTATGCCCATGATAAAAATGTGTAATTTATATAGTAAATACCATTTAAAATTCATACCATTGATAAAAGGGGAACTTCATTACTTAAGTGTTGTAAATTGTCTATTTGGTTAATTTGTATTAACAAAATTGCTAATAATTGCAAGAATGTATTTATAGGATGCATAATTTTCATGGAAAATAATGACTCATAAAAGACGCACATAAAAAATCGCAGAGCATTGTCGTGACAATTAACAAAGATTACATAAATTATGCGCTAAAGTTTGTAACGGAGTAGCTTAAATAGGATTCTACCAGTCACTTCCTGGCGTAAGGCAAGGAAATGCACTCTCTGTCACATTATTCAATTTGATTCTCCATAGTGTAATTGCTAATTTAAATGTCTCGGGAAGTATCATGTCCAAGTCCCAATAAATATGTGCATATGCTGACGACATTTGTCTGATTGCAAGAAATGCGGAAGCCCTGAAAGTTATCTTTATAAAATTGGAAAAGGAGGAAAAGCAATGGACTTGTAATAAATGAAAGCAAGACTAAATATATGTATAACAGCACAAATGCAAATAAAGCCCCTTGATACTTCGAGGTAAAGGAATACTGTTTTGAAACAGCAGAAGCATTCACTTATCTTGTGACAGAGATAAATATCGAGAATAAAATTTCTAATGAAATAAGCGTATTATGGCAGCCACGTTTATTTTGCGAATGGAAAATTATTCAGGCCTCTCTTGTATCAAAAGCGATGAAAATAAAATTATATAACCCTTTGGCCCGTGATTATTTATGCTGCTGAAACGTTGGTGCAGAGTACTTCAGATACGAACAAGCACTAGCTTCATATATGAGCGAGCAATAGTCACCGAAAGAAGGGTATTAAGAAAGATATTTGGCACCGACCCTGGTTGAGGGTGTTCGGAAAGCCAGGAAAAAATGATCAGTAGGTGGAAATGTTCAAAGAGATTGACATTCTACGCTTCATCAAATAAGGGGCTTGGAATTGGTGTGGGGCACATTCAGCGAATGCATGAGGAGCAGATGTCGAAATTATTTTCGTCAGTGATAGGCTTAAGGAGGGGAAGACGGTCTAGAAAAAGATGGCTCGATGATGTGACGTCAAATTCTAGAGGATATAACTGGAAACAGAAGGCGAGTGACTGCAAGGTCTGGCGAAAAGTTATCAAGGAGGCCAGGGTCCCGCCTCGGGCTATAAAGTTACTTAATAAGTAAGTAAATTATACGAGATCTTCGGCACGTTAAGACCGGAGGAAATCGTACTCCAAGAAGGAGTGGACCTCATGAAGAGGGGAGCTTCCTCTACTAGGTATTGAGGGGTTGGCACAATAAGCCCCAATGGGTAGGCTGCAGTGCCTGGGTTTGAGTCCCCCCTTGTGTCATTCTAATTCTAAGTAAATGATTTTATCAACGGAAATTGTGGTGGATATTAAACCTATATTTAAGGCAGCTTAAAAACCAAACAAAAAATTTAGTAGAATTAAAAAGATTATGAGAGCTTGTAGAAAGTTTTGTTGAATCTGAAAACGATTTCAGAATCAAGAACTATTTTGCTTAACAAACCTTTGGCCTAACAATCCCTGAAGCTGTTATACATTTTTGTTTCTCGAGATAAGAAATGAGTAGCTATAGACTCTTTACGAAGTTTCAACTATTTGTACAAATGTACTATTTGTAAACAATATACATGTGCACATCATGCAAACTGGCTTTCAACCATTACTTTTCATGTTATCCTTAATGACTTTGGCAAATTAATTTTAAAATAAAATAATCCAAATCATCTAAATAAAAATAATCAGAAATCTTGATCATGAAATAATAAAATTTAATCATTCTTGGTTTTTAGTTTTTTTATATCATAAACCTAAAATATAATAATAGATATAATTGATTTACTAACCAGTAATGCAAACTATTGTTACTTTAACTTGTAAGTAAGTTGCTCGTAATTCTCTTCATTAAGAATCATTTTACCTATGGCATCGCCCTGACCCAACACAGTGCAAGGGAATCTATTTTGTTTTACTGAAGTTTTGCATTACCAATTGGTTACTACTAAATCATAACAAGCATTTATTTTGAGAAAACTAATATTTTAATGTTTAATAATTAAGCCATATGATTTGAAATACCACATGTTTATTTTATATTGTTAAAATGGTGTTTTTTAAGCTGAAATAATAAAGAAAAAAAAATAGTGACCGTTATTATATTATTGTTCCTTTGTTTCCTAAAATATATATTTTACTATTCCTTTGCCTTAATTATGTATTTATAAATGAAGTAAAGATTTACCAATTCAACCTTGTTAACCAAAAGCACATAGTAAAGTTTGGCAGCTAACCTTCCAATTCCATTGTGGTTCATACCCAATTAATATGGACCAACGATTCGCAAAGATGAAGATCTTCGAAGCCATTATAAGAATGCACATCTTGAATTTAGCACATCAAGAATTATTATTTTCCAGCAGCTTGCACTTCTTTAGAAATCATATGATGAAATATCCCCCAATTCCGATGTTTCTAAGTTAACAGTAAGTATGTATTAGGGACTTAAAAGTATATATTTTTGAGCTAATAATCTCTTTTTTTCTGTATGGTCATTAGCGTCAAACTTTTATTTTCTTCTCTACTTAAGGTGACAAGAACATGATAATCATATCATGTAGGAACCTTAAAAAATTAAAGATTCGACATGAAGAGGACTTTTAAACCACGTATTAATGAATTGTTAAAAATGGGTTTCTTGGCCAGATGTCAAGCAAAAAGACTAGTTCTATTATCAGACAAAATTTGATTTCCCAAAATTCTAGGAAAAGCCCACCTAAGAAATGGACTTACGCTGGGTCAGATAGTACGAAAAGAGAGTTATTGGAAAAGAAATTATGCAACCAAGCAGAAAAAGAGTCTGCCCTGTAGCAGATGTTGAAATGAAAATTATATCAGGTGAAAGACAGATGAAAGAATAGAACATAGCTCTTGCAGAATAAGCCGGAATCCTTACGCAAGGGCCTTAACATTCCACTTAAAATGTCCTGATATATTTCTGGTTCTCAATCAATGACAATCTTGTGTTGACTTTTGCGAGGCAGAGCCTTCTATATCCAAAAGCCCTTCCGGGCCCATCAAAGTTGGAGCTTTCTCAGTTCACTGCCCGTGCCGGCCTCCAGGGGGGGCAGTGTTGTTTCGTTTCAGACAAACTGCGCTTCATCATTCAGTGAGCTGTAGAGGCTCCTTAGGCGAGAAAATCCAAGAGCAGTACTGCTGGACTCGAACCCGTAACCTCCGTGTTGCTAATCCAGCACGTACCATTGAGCCAATTTCACCCCAGCCCATCTGGGGATCAGTTCTTTGCAGGAAGTTTGAACTACGGCTGAACATCTATCTATATGGAACGAAACAAAGAAATAGATTAGAGAGGTACAACATTCACCAAAACTTTTACAATGAACAAACAATACCAAAAACTAAACCTGACTTGCTGAAGAGGAACATTAATTTTCATTTGCAGGACGCACCTATTATTTTCTAATTTACTTTGCTTATAAATTTGAGAAAATGAAATGATATCCATTCCAAGATTGACATCTCAAATAATGCATTAAAATTTTGATGAGCAGAAAGGATATTAAATTATTATAAAAATCTTTTACATTAGGATTTTTTGTTTTTGTGATTTTTATTGATGACACATCCTAAAATAATATTGATTATAACTATTAATATTATTATTATATACAATTATATGCATAATAAAATTATGTTACACATTAAAACAAAAGTAACTATTGTTTTGTTTTTTTAATTCACAAGAGAATTATTTTTAAAATAAAATTACAAACAAAAATGGTTTTCCTTTCTTATATTTATACATAAGCTACAATAATCTAGACAACAATATATTTACATTAAGAAGTATGAACATAATATTCATTTATTAATAATAAATTATTTTTCACTTACAAAATAAATAGCGATATTTATTTATATTTAGTACAACAAATGAAATATGCACTATTTACAAAGTAAAACAATTCTACCAATATCCAAATAGTAAATGCCAATCAATAGCCACAGAAATTTACACTGTGTGACATATATAGTTTTATTAATGAACGAAAATTACAAGAAATAATAAAGCAAGCCTGCAACAATATTCACAGTTTATTTTTCAAGAAAAAAAAAAACAAAAGAAACTTGATTATAATAGGATAAATGATACATTTTTTATTTTTTTGGTAGTTTTATTTTTAAATATGGTACAAGAACGTTAAGGCACTACTCTCCAAGATTAATGCCGCTAAATTCTAAAAAATTACAGTACTGAAGATTGAAAGATAAATCTATGACACTACACCTTTAGTGGCAAGTCTACATTTAAATTCAAAAATAGTAAATGGTAGCAAGTAAATTCTAAATTCAAAAGTTTGTTTTTCTTTACTAAACTAAACTTATGTACAATAAATCCTTATAAACTTAAATATTATCAATGGTATGTGGTAGTACAGAGCAGCAAGATTTTGTTTTTTGCATAGATTACAAAAAAAGAAAAAAAATTCAATGCGCAAAGATTATTTAAATATAAGTAATGCTTAAAAAAAAGATTTAGCGTGTAAATATATTTAAAAATGTGTAGGAATGTGCTCCTTTAATTGCTCTTTGTCATGATACAATAGTCCACATACCTCACAAGAATAAGCTCCTTCCACAATTGGAAAATCATCGGTTACAATAGTTTGTTCAATAATCTCTTCTTTTGGTTCAATTAAAACACCATCAACTCCTTCTAAACCGTCGACAATTTCTTCCACTATTTCCTCTTCTACCTCTTCTTCGTTATTTTCTTCAGTATTAACAAATTCTATTTCATGATTCTGTTCTTCTGGAGGCCTTTCTCTGGGCGGAGTTTTAGCTCTAGCGTTTGCCTGTTGTTTTCCATGCCAAACCATATGATCACAGAATTCATCAGCATCCGTAAATATACCCGAATCACATAGACTACAAGAAAGATTAGAATCTTTAACATGTTTGACTTTTATATGACCATGCAATTTTTTACCATCATGCAAAAACAGGTTACACAGTGGACAAACAATCTGATTATGGCAAGCTTGCTGATGTCTCTTCAATGTGGCAAAATATGGAAACGAAGATGGGCAAAATTTGCATAGAAACGCCCTATCTACTGTATGTGTTACTTGATGCGCTCTTAAAGCTGCTCTTTGATTGAATGCTCTCGGGCATCTTGAACATTTAAATGGTCTTTCACCAGTATGTATTCTTTCATGTTTGTGCCTGGTAGCAGAGTCGCCAAACGCTTTGTCACACCATCTGCAAGGATATGGCCGTTCTCCGGTATGACTGCGTTGATGTATAATGTAACCATTACGTGAACTGAACGTTTTATCACAGAGTTCACAATAGAAAAACCGTTTTGAAGGTTTTGGAGCTATGGTTATTGGCTTTTCTATTCTTTCCATTTGAATATTTCTTGGCGGAGAAGAATCTGCACAAAGCCGTCTTTCATGGGTTTCCAGAGAAGCTTTATCTGGAAACGGTCGATCACAGTATTTGCAATTCATACGATGGATAGATAAATGAGAATCTAATGATTTTTTACGACGGAAACTCATGCCGCAATGCAAACATGGATAAGTATGCGCCAAATCACCGGCTGTTGATATTGCAACATCACATAATGTAGCTAAATCGCTGAGATCACTTTCGGTCCGTTCTGGTTCTGGCTCCCTGGCTGGTAATTGTATCTTTTGAGGTATATGATCAGGTTTATTTTTTAAAGAAGACGTGGCTATTGATTTCACCTGGCTGAAACTCGGGTGCTGTTCAATATGTTCTTCAACATGACTGCACAAATCTTCTTTACTAAAGAACTGTGTTTCACAAACTTCGCATGTTATATCCTGACTTCGTGAGACATGCGATTTTATATGCTTCCGTAAGGCTACCTTTTGTGTAAATCCTTGTGAACAAATAGGACAGACAAAAGGCCTAATTCCAGAATGAATAACCTGATGTTTAAACAGTGTCCCACTGTCTTTAAAAGCTTTTGGACAATAATTGCAGGCGTAAGGTCGTTCATTTGTATGAACTCGCTCATGCTGACGTTGCGCTGTAGATGTATGAAACCTACTGGGACAGTATTGGCAAGTATAAGGTTTGATACCAGAATGTATTTTCTCATGAGCTTGTAAGCTTTGTGAAACTAGAAACGTTTTTGGACAAAATTTACATTTGTAAGTTGGCTGCAATTGGCCATGCGTGCGCTCATGTCTTTGCAGCGCAACTTTCTGATTGAAGCCTCGGCGACAAATCACACAACTGAATGGCCTAACTGCTTGATGGATTACTTGATGTTTCATCAGTGTACTGCTATCAATAAATCGTTTTTGGCATACGCTACAAGAGTATGGGCGTTCTCCTGTATGGGTTCTTTGATGAATAATAGATCCCTTTCGAGAAATAAATGTTTTATCACATTGAGTACAAGTCCAAATTCTCTTTCCATCTCTTTCAACCATTACATCATCTCCTTTTTCATGATGTAATTTCATATGCCTGTTAAAACAAAAGAAAAATATAATAATAAACGGAAGAAGAAAAGTGAGTGTGTGAATGATAACTTAAAGAATATGAATTAATCCAACTAAATGATGTCCCGGATAAATAAATAAGACATCTTGTTTTAGTACTTACTTAAAAAAGTGGATTGAATTTTATAAAGTTTATTTATGCACCTACATAATTCTAGTATTTATAATAAGAAATCCAAATTTTTATTGTACGCTGCCAGTGACATTACTATAATTCCTGTATTTCTAATATTATGCAATATTTCACTAAATTAGATGGACCCAACCTATCTTGAAAATCAGATACTATTTACTATCGGTAAAGATTTTACATTTATTCACTCACTTAAGCAACTCTGATACATACCACTTCTTACTTTACCTTACGAAATACTACAAGTAAAGAAAAGGCTGAAAGAAGTAAAAATACTAAAACATTATTCACTTGTGTAAATTCATAAAAAACATAAAAATAACCGTTTTTTTTTTTTTTTTTACTTTAACTTTATGTCTTTTGATCATATGTAAAGTAATGGTTTAAAGTTAAAGACTTACTAAGAACTATTATTAAACAAGGCTTTCTTACAGACACTATAAAAATTTTATTAAAAAAAATTCAAACATACCTGAATAATTTATCTTTAAAGTTGAATCTTTTTGCACATTTATAACATTCATAAATGTGCGTTTGTTCTTCAATTTCTGGAATTTCTTGTTTAACAAACGTTTCTGTAGATTCGATAATAACTTCTTCCTGTGCCCACTGTGTGGGATCCATGGGGTCATAACCCTCAGGTAAAATGCTATTGGTGGCTAAAACAAAATCAGGAAAATTTCTATCACTTCTGGAACAAGTTAAATAAAGAAATGGTTCCGAAGTTTTTTTAAAAAACAAATTCCTCAAATTTAGTATAAGAAATGATACATAAAAAAAGGTATAAATTAAAAAAAAAAAAAAAATATATATACTTATATGAAAATAGATATATTACCAAATACTTTAAACAGGTTCAAATTATAATTAAAATTTTTTTCAAGAAAAGTTAATTTTCCTTTAAATGGAGTTGTTACGTATTTCAATTACCATGCGATGTACATCACGACTACTAACTAGCCTTGTTAATCATCAAAAGGAAACTTTTCGTACATAAATATGGTTGCATTAATATACATATTGCAATCAATGAAATTTAATACCAATTTTCATTTCAATTTTTTGGCTACAACAATTTTTACACTTATTATAGCTACTTCATTCTACTATAAATTTTTTTGAAATTGTAAAAGAAGGTCCACCATAATGGAGGTCATAGATGTCTCATAAATCGTTTTTTAGAAAATCTATTTTTTCAGAATAAAATATGATTAATATCTTCAAAAGGTTACTTCTGATAAAACAAATGTAGCCTTCCAGGTTACTATTATCACGAGTTTAAATAAGGAGGTTAAATTACAACAGGTAATGGTGAGAAAACTGGGCTAAGAAAAATTTTAATTGCTGAGACCAAATATTATTACGATCAACTAAAGACTTCATAACTGTAAATTAAATGTGGACTTGAATTTTTTGGTAATTAATAGATAATAAATGAAATGAAATATACTTCTAAAGAAAACCTCAAGATAACCAAGGTTAGGCTTCTATGGAGGCTTCCATCATATTGGTTATAAATATATCAAATTGGAACTCTTGTATTTGTAGTGTAACTGATTTGTGATTTTTAAGGTAAGTCATAACATTTAATCAATGCAAGTCGTTTGCTATTATAAGTATGATGCAAATTATAGCAATGATCCGCAATAATTTTTATGGTGAGAGAAGGTATTTTGATATTTATTTACCATGAATGATTTCAGGATCTGGCTTTTGTTCCTGAACCACATCTTCTACTTCTAATGGTTCAGCAATAACTTCCTCTTCATGTAAATCCAAGGGGAAATATTCCTCCACAAAAACAAATTCTTCCCGATAACCACAATCTTCAATCGTCTCCATCTCCGCCATGTTACTTGCGGCTAAGGCAAAGTGAAGCCAGTCCTCTACTACGACGCATCCACCAACTTCATATTATTATTATTTTTTAATTCAATATCGATTATTAATATATTAGAAATAATTGAAATTTTTTTTATTATTAATGAATTGTACTGGATTAAATATAACTACTGAAAAGGTTATTAGTTATTTCTGCATTCTATGATTAACTTCTTCATTGGCTGTGAAACACCGGGCTTTTCAAAATATGACAGTTTGTCCAATATTTAGTGTGGTGTCCGATTTGAATAGTTTTGTTCTTGATAACCTTAAGAATTGTTTTACCAAATATTAAAATTTAATGATAATAAATATTAAACAGATCAATATAAACTGTGTTTCTTAATATCAGTTAAAAATTAAGTTAGAACTAGTACATTTGAAATTCTCCCGCATTCTACAAATTTCCTTACTTATAGATATAATAAATAATTACTCTGACGTTTCTTTTGAAACTTAATCAATATCAACTTGCTTTAATAATGTTTTATATGTTTATGTGTGAATACAAAATAACCTGTAGAAATAAAAAAAAATCTGCTATTACGATTGTATATAACCTGATTCAGTTTAATCTTTATTTTTATAAATCTTGTTAATACCTGGATTTCAAGAACTTTTGAAAATTCTTCTGAAATTTTCTTTTTAGTCCTCAATATATTTTTGCTTCCTTTTCAACTTTGCTTTCAGATCTGGAATTGGTAATGTTTGGCAAATTTAGTAAAAGAAATTTAAAATTCATTCTGCCAATAGTTCAAATCGAATAGGCGAAGTATATTGTTTTTATTCCGTAACTTATGTAGGTTCCTGTAACTTACTCATATCTTCGACGATGTTTTGATCTTTAGCAAACATTTAAGAAATTGTATTTAATAATAATAATATAAATTTTAAATTATTTTATAAATTTAATTTTATCCATATTATTGTCCTTAATAAAGTACGCATAACTGTAAAGCAAAATCCACTGCTACCTGGAAGATTTTTATGGTTTCAATGAGGATCTGTGTATTATATACAGTAGAAGTGTTTAGAATATGTAGTTTCCTGACTTTTGACATATACTGAGCTGGTTTTTGCCAACTGAGAATTTAAAACCCAAGTTGATATACAGATTAACCTCCGGTGATTGAAAGTTAGCAGAAATAAGGTCACACACAATGTAGGTACAAGAAATAAAGTCAAACACAATTGCAAAAGTCTAAAAATGCATATTTTAAAAAATAGTTCTTCATTAAAAAAAAAAATCACAAGTAGATCGCCATACTGCAGAATGTAGGTACGTGTTAGAATCAGACTCGGGATCCTCAGATGATTTGATTAACAGTGTGGAAATGGTGACAATCATTATTCTAACGAATCATCAGCTAAATGAAAAAAAAAGAAAATAGATTCACAGATTCAGATGATGCCCAGTAATGATTATCTTTACCCAATCACCTGTTCAACCATCTGTTCGATGTTTTGCATGCACATGCCGCTATTTCGGAAGAAACCCAAATGATAGTCTTTTTAAAAATAAGAACTAGAGCTAGAAAAATTTTATTGTGCTATATGCAATTTTCTTTTCCAATAGCTTCTAGATCATAGCCTTTTTATAACTGAACTGTATAACAATAATACTACATACCTTTTTGTATTTAGTTGCTTTGATAAGATGAATTTATTCATTCAGAGAGTAATGTTTCCCAAATTATAAATTAATACCAAAATAAGATGTTTAAACATAGAAATCACCAAATCGTAACATCAATGTTTACACTCATTATATAAGAACCTTTCTCAATTAGTCATGGCTGACATTTAGCGATTAGGCGCGTCTTAGTAATTATAACTCACTGAAAATAGGTAACAAGCAGTTTTCGTACACTATACAAACTTATGATTGTGTCTTTTACTAATTTTAATTTTTGAATACAAAAATATGTTGAAGAAACATCGAATGTATAGAGTTGGGCTAGGTTGAGGACTGTAGCTTCTTTTTTTTTTTCCTTCATTGCGGACTCTAGCGAAGCGGCAGGTAAAGTGGTAGCGCCCTCATAAAACTGGTAGTTGTGTAGTATTAAAACAACAATTTCAAATGCAACAGTTTAGTTTAATGAACAAAACTTTGGAGTGTATGAAGAAATACAATGAATCGCAGCAAATGAGTTTTCGATGTTAAAATTTTGGAATGGTAGAATTATGGCTTAATGTTTGTATTAGGAATGCTCAAAGTAATAACTACTCCAGGAAAAACTAGACGGTAGATGCTGATACCTGACGAACATTTATCGAACTGAAATCTTGAGGTGTTATTACACAATCATAAATTATTATTTTTAATAATAAAAAACTTTTTTATTTCTTATTTATTTTAAAATAATATTTTATTTACATAACAACATTTTCTTTTCTGAAAATTTAAAGTATCCTCATCACGAGATTCCAAATATGAGTTAGTCAATTTGAAGAAAAACATGCAAATGTTTTTGGATATTTTCGATAGAAGTTAATAGAATGTTTAAATTCTGTTAATTGGTACCACAAATCCAATTATCGTTTTAACGTACCCCAGTTCATTTATAATTCATAAGTAACAAATTATTATTTACAACTGAGGTCCCTTGATTGAAGATGTTATAGCTAAAACAAAATCTATAATGAAGTAGAAAAAATTGATAGGATAAACTACAGAGGTTTACTATTTTTTCCATTAAACTCAATATAAACAATTGTACAAAATAAACCTCCTAATGATTTGCAGTTATAGAAACAAATGGGCTTAACATTTAAATTTTAATAATGTTCTTGTCATTTCTTTATACCCTAATGTCAGTAACAGAGGGTGTTTCAAACTTAATGGTGTCAGGTTTCTCTCCATTAATTGTTTTACTTAATTTCTTTTACTGAGATTCATCTTTTTAAGATAGAGCTAGTAGTAAATAAATTACTTTTAGCCACTTTCCGCATTCATTTATTACAGATATTAGGTAACAGTATTTTTCTATCTATCTATCTATCTATAACAGATATTAGAGAAATTGAAAGAATAGGCAAAACGGTTATTAAATTACTCACGTATGCCGATGACGTTGTGTTCCTTGACAATGCATACTCTCTTCAGCAAAACAATAATGCCGTAAAGGAGCGAGGAATGATCAATGGAACATCGTAGTAAATCTAGCCAAGTCCAAAGTCTTTAGAAGAGGCCAAGTCTTTAGAAGAGGGGACAAGCTGCCTTGAAAGGAAAAGATGAGGTTGTCAATGAGTATCATTGAGTATCGACTCTTACTTATCGTTTATCATTGAACCCTCATCTACAGCAAAAATCTCCATGGCCAAACTTGCAATCAATAGACTGGTCTGATTTATATATCATGATCTGATTTCTTTGCGAGTAAAATTTAAATTTTTTAATTCCATTGTTTGTTCCATTCTTTGCTATGCATGTCAAATCTGGGGTTACCAGAGGTATGAGCAAATTGAAATAATTCAACGATTTTTTATCAGAAAATTATTCGCTTTACCTTTTAGTGCACCAAATTATATGCTTTATTTAGAGACCAAGTTCATCCATTATTTCTATATACTCTTAGATTGCATTTAACTATATCTCTAGGTTTTGAAGTTTCCTGATCATAGATATGTCAAGATTGTTGCCTATGAAGTCATAAATAGCAATTTTCTTTGGTTTAAGCAGTGGACCACATTATCATCCACCCATCTGTCAGGTTTTGATTTTTCTGTCGATAATATTTCTGGGTGGCCATGTTTTTTTACTGAACTTATTAATAAAATAGGGAAGGTCGTCAGTTTGAGATTTTGGAACGCGCTTAGTCTACCACTTGTTTTCTATTTTATAAATCTCTGAACAGAAATGTTGATTTATTTAATTTTGCTACAAACAAGAATACTAGAGTGCTAACTCTGCGAGAATTACGATGGCTTTTATAATTAGAGGTGAGCTTTTGTACTTGAATTTTATTCCTTTTATAGAGAAAGAAAATGTGCTGGGTTCCATGTGTAACTCTCGTATTAAAGAAGATACTGTTCATTTTATCTCAGTGTTGCCAGAAATTCGAGTTTTGTATCTCGGTCTTTTTATACTCATACGTGTTATACTCATAACACTTTTCATGCATTATTCTCAGGGCAAAAATGTGATCCGACGTTGATCGATTTCGGCGGAAGCCAGTCTGATAATCGCCCAATATCCTGCCTGAATAATGGGTTAACCGTTTAGCAATCAATTTTGCCATCAGCTTATACAGAAGGGCAGCAACGCGATTCCCCTGTAATTTTCACAACAGGTTCTATCCCCTTTCTTAAAAAGCGGACATATTATTCCCACTGACCATTCGTCCGACATCCTTTCCTTGATCCATATATCCAGTATTAGATCATACAACTTATCCCAGAGTGCTTCAACTCCTAATTTTATATAACTTATTATTAAATTTTTCTTTTAATTCTTTTGTACATTGTACATCTATTTGTTTTTTTCACATCGACCTCCAGCAGACGGATTTTTCCAAGCTATTTTGTTTATTTATTTTGTTCACATTATATTTTCATCATTTTGAATATTTTGTAAAATTTATTTTGAGGTCGTACTGGTGCTATTATTACAGAAATTCTTATTGAGTCAATGATTATAAAAATCTTCTTTCTTTTTTTCATTTTTTAAGTGTAAATGCATACGATTTGAAAGAGTTTGTTGTAAATATTAAGGAAGTTTACAACCGATTATTTACTAGATGAATCAATTAGTTCTAAAAAGAAAGCAGCACCATCGCTACAACTGAGAAATATCTTTAAGAAATAGTTTTGACCTTTTCCCATTTATCATCTTATTTTCAAGTTCAAAGAAAATTTCTCAGTAATGTTAATCCAGCATTGTGGAATCGACTATATATTCAACAAAAAATTCTCATAGATATTTTGAAATTTTGGTGCATTAATTTTTATTGATCAGTATTATTCATAGATATTTTGTTGTCTTTAATAGTGCAATAAATACAAATGTAGAGTCTTAACAAGCTTAAAATTGTAGCTGCATATTCATTATTTGTTTCTATTAACTGTAAAATTTGTATATTTTCCTGTGTTAATAAAAAATTATGAATTTCCCATGTCTTGTTTACCATAATAGAAATTAGCAACGATTTTTTTCCATTATTTTGAAAACTAGAGATGAATTTTGTTCAAGGAAACAATTTATGACTATGATTCAGTAGAACTTAAAAAACATAAATAGGAATTTTTGACGAAGAATGTAAGTCCATTAAGGATTTACTTATTTATAAAATTTATTTTATTGGTATCAACTTCTTCACCCTCTTCATCAACAATTAAAAACTTTATACATTTTAATATTTTGTAAAATTGATGCCATATATAATATTTGGGAAAATTAGTGAGTTTCGACCAAAAAAAAAGTGATGTAAAATTGTCAACAAATGAACGTTCAAGATTGAATGTCCAACACATTACAGATTACCAGCATTTTCACTTTTACTTTTTACAAATAGATAATTACTCAAAAAAAGCCTTGACAAAGATATTAAATATATCGAAATGTTGGCAATTTTACATCACTTGTGAGGGGGGGACTCACTAATTTTCACAAATATTAACTTGTGGGTCTGATGAACATCACCAATATAAGAAGCAATATATCATTGATTATAAATGCCTGATTTTTTTCTCTTTCTTCACAGTATCATACTTTTGTAATTACATTTTCTATCATTTGAATAATTGTAGTATTTACATTTTATATATGATCTATAATATTACAAGAAACGAAGCTACTAACTAAAAAAAAAATATTTTTTAGGATCACTGCGTTTAAAAATGGACCCAATCAATTATTAAGACATTATTATCTTTTGAAATTGTTGACGTTATTTGTGAATTTCCATTTGGACAATCATAATAACATGAAATCTATTTGATTTTCACTCTTATCAGTAGTATTTCTCTAAATGGACTAGCAACTTCTTCAGTAAACTTGCGTCCCTGCGAGTATCCCGTCTAGTCTAATAAGGACAACATTTATATTGATCCGTCTATATTCAAACAATACAATCAAAGGTAGTTGGCAATGTGCAACTACACGAGTTTAGCATATCTACAGGCAACACTGGTTCAATACGTCACACAACACACTCTCATTCATATTCACTGTTGTAAATTGGATGTTGAGGTTCGGTCATTCAAAAGAACTCTTTTTAAATTTCTACCGACGTTTCGGCAAATTTATTGCCTTCTTCAGGGTAAAAATTTTCAGTTAGAATTACTTACAAACTGTAGTTTAACCTCTGACATGCCATCACCAAGTGTTGATGGCACCAAGTGTCAGTAGACATTTAAAAAGAGTTCTTTTGTATGACCGAACCTCAACATCCAATTTACAACATTGAATACAGCGGTCGTAACGAACACCAAAACTTCTTGTTTACACTTATACTTTATATACTTTCCGTCAGTTGACTGTAATACCATATGATTCTGACAGGCAAAGAAGCTACAATTGTTCTTTATTGAGGTAGCAGGGGATTTAATTTTATAGCCCATCTCTACAATCTGTTGTGAATGTTAAACCGCTTAAGCTATTAATTTTTTCCATTAAAATTCTCTCAAACAAATAAAACAAAGTTGGTTTAATTGTAGATTATAATTTCTTAGATTTTAAAGTTATTAAATAAACATTTTTTTTTTTACTTTTTGGTAATGCTCTATTTTATTGCTTTAACGCTACTTTTCAATAAAATCAAAGAAATCTCCTTAAGATTTTCTTTAAAACTCTGTATTTTCTATGAATATTAAAGAACTTACTTTATTTGAAACATATCTCCCAAGAATAAAGTTTCTGACGGAACTTTTGATGATAAACTTTTCTCTTAAGTGCAATTTTAAAATATTGTATTGGGTCTGACATCTACATAGCATTAAGAACAGTCAAAAGTGTGGTGAAACTTCAGAATTGCATAAAGTGATGTGTTTTTTTTTAACTTTAGATATTTTATTTAAAGAGTGCCTTAGTTATTCTGATATCATTGAAGTTTAGAGTTAAATTAATCTTAGTTGTTAAGGTAAACTGTGACCTTCTTGAAGGTTTGGACCAAGAATAAAAAAAATTATAACAGTTAGGCCATCCGTAAAAAGGAATCAATTAACCACAAAAAGAATCTAATAGAAGAAACTGATTGAAGATTTAAATGAAATAGATGGAGAAATAAAAACAAACAAGACGTAACTAGAATTACCGTAAGAAAAAAGTACGATGCAGGAAATTAGGGGGGTCAACGAAAATGAAGATGTTGAGTAAGGTCAGAGATATTCTAGAAATGGAAGTTTAAACAATACAGAGGGTTTAATGTTATTTTTATGTAGTTAATATAAAACTAGATTTTAACTTCAAGTAAATTTCTGATCAGGTTTTTTTCAAAAAAAAAAAGAAAAGAAACCGTAATTACCAAAAAATAAAATCTGTAGACTTTTTAAGATAAAACTTTTCTTTGATGTCATATTTTTATAGAACTTCTGCCATTTTATGAATGATCCACATAGTACTCTCTAATTATTTATTTTTTAAAGTTTTAATTACAATTAAACGAGGTTTCAGTTTGAATGTTTTTTTTTTTAAATTTTTTTTGCTATTTTTTGAAGGATAATTTTTTAACAGAATAGAAAAGGCGCATGTGCAAACTATATAAAGAGGTAAAGTGGGTATCGACCAAGAAAGTATGCCGCGGGAACAGTGCCGTGCTTGCAGTCTAACACAGCAAATAACAGCCCTTCTCCATGAAGGTATGTCACCAAAACCTTTATAATAATATAATGTTATTATTGTTAACTTTATTTTTATTGTGACTATTACTTGGTTATAGTAAATATACAAAAGTTATATTTAAAAAAAGAAATAAATTAGTTCATTATTAATAAATTAGAAGCGGCATTCTTTTTTTGTTATACTTTTATTATCCTTTATACTGTAAAGATAATAATCTTACATTGCAAGATATTGACTCCCATTGAGATTTACCGAAAATTTATATTTTTTCCATTCCTATATAATAAATATTTAATAACTAATTGTTATCGTAAAATTCTTGAAATACTCACAAAATTTATTTAGTTTTTCATGTTTGATGAACATGATATTAAAGCCACAAAGCAAGGAATTAAATAGTGAATGGAGCTATAGTTTTGGATACTTTATACTTAAAAATTTGTATATATTAAATTTAATAATTTAGCAATGGTTACTATATTGTATTTTTTTTTTAAAATTACAAATCCTTTTTTTACTTATATTTTGTAAATTTGATATGGACACTAATTATGAACACAGAATCATTGCCCTTGAATTTTTAACTGTTAAATTTACATTATTTTTAAATGATTTTTTTTTTTTTACTTTGTATAATTTCTATGAATTTGTAGAATTTATTACCCTAATTATTATCTTATCCTAATTATCTTCCACTTTTCTGAAGTCTACAATTCAAGGTTTATTCGAGTGAAGTTTTATTAAATTTCAGTAAATGATTAATATCTTTTTATTATCATCAAAGTTTTTATTTTGTTTATATTACATTTGTAGCCTTTTTAGTTTAAACATACATATTAGAGCAATACAATTTGTACAGTTGGTATACATATAGTTTCATTCAAATAGTAAACCATACTATCTTAGCGTAAATGTTAATGAATTAGTTTAAACTAGAATAAACTTGTGGGAATCATTACGGTTAAAAGTTAATAATTTCTTAAAGGAAACAATTTTCCATCTTGTAATTAATATTTTATATTTAATAAATATTAAGTGTATACTTGTGTGTGCGTGTGTAAGTTTAAACCAAAACACACATGGTTTCCTTGATCTTGTAAACATTTATAAGAAATGATTTCTCTTCCCCCGCACAACTAACTACGTAACTACCTAAATGTTCATTCACTCACTGATTTACTGAATTATATTGCTTTAATAAAGTTCTAAACTTTCTTGAAAGTAATCATGTGTTAGTTTTTTTTTTCTTCTCAATTTAAAATGATGGATTTATTTTATTTTATGTTTTGAAAATATTTTCAAGTGTGCTCTACAAAATGAAAGTTCATTCAATTGGCCAATTTCATATATATGTTTACATATCATTTTCTGTTACATATCATTTTCGTCTTTACTTAAACACAGATACATTAAATTAGATGTAATATTGTTCATTTATCTCATCAGGATAAGAAAAAAAATAAAAAATAGGGGTATTTCTGACTTCATTACAAGGAGAGCAAACTTAGAATTTAAACGTTTATTGCGTTTTATTAATCTTTGAATTGTCAACTCAATTCAGACATTGTTAAACCAAAATTATTCCTTGGAAAAGTAAAATTGTTAAAATTTTCTTTAACTCTTAAAAACTAGGTACATTCTGATTACTAGTGTTTACAGTACCAACAAAGTGGATTCTCATTTTTATTGATGACTTGAAAAAAAATTAGAAAAAAGAAACTTACAATTAGACGCAGTGACAAACACAATTGCATACAAACAAAATATAGTAATTTTTTATTCCCATACACATCTTCTAGCCATTTAAGAGAGAGAGTTTCTAGAAGAATTTGGTGATCAAAAAAATATTGTTATCGAAACTTTTGGAATCGTCTTCTTTATTTTTTGAATGTAATGTTGAACGATTTATTTAATTTTTCTTATGCTCTAATAAGAAAATTTACTTCTGTGTTTATATTTTTATGGTCCCCTGAATATACGATAAAATATTGGGCGTGTGTCTGAGTGTGTTTTTGATTTGAGTGATATGGAACAGCAGCATAACTAAAACAAAAAAAAAAGCAAAAAATTGCTATCATCAGGTGAATGGGACAAGAAAGTTTTGGTCAGAATCTATGAACCGGAAGCATGAATTCTGATGATTGTAGAGAGAGAGAGATTGAGAGAAACTGATGATGAAAGTGGGCTTGGCAGAACTCCTAAAGTCCAACTTTTTATGTATTTCTAAATAATGAACAAAAAAGGAAATAGTCATACTACATGGGCTTAAAACTGGTCCAATGTTTTATTTTAAATATATTAAACTAAAAACACTGCAAATCTGCATGATTAATCTTGTAGCTTCATTAGATGGTTAGCGTTTGTGTATAGCCTCAATATAGCCAACTGTAAAATGTGTATTTGTCTACGTGTGTTATGAGCTGGAGTTTGTCCGTGGGTAAGCTGGACTCAAATAGTGACACAGATCAACTAGTAGGTACTGTGTTTATTGTGTGAATGTTTGGGATGCCAGTGTTTAGTGTTATAAGTGCTGTTGGGCTCACATTCCCAGGGATCCCAGATCCCAGGATTCTGAAGAAATACGACTTTATTGAATGCTTTTCTTTTCTTTTTTTTTTTACACATGGAATTCCAGTACAACATATAAAAAGTATATTTCACAGAAATATAGTTGTTACTTTTTAGCGCATAAGTTTTAGCTGAATGTGGTCACTTGTATGGTAATGCCCTCTGTCATGACGTAAGTAATATCATGATAGATTGAAGTCAAACTTATGGACTTCCCAGAATTCTCTTACTATCGATTCGTCTGGAAAATTTTTCAAATTAAAATGATAAAATGAAGTGTTTGTACGAAAATGGCCAGACCTCATTACAATTGTAAGGCCTGACGATTTGAATACCATTTTAATAAAATAAAAGATTCATCTATGGACAGTTATCATTCTAAGTTTAAAAAAAATCGCGTAAAACTGATAAAAACCATTTAGTAAAATCCGAATCTCCAATTAACAGATTTCTCCAAACTTGAAACCCTGCACTTCACTTAATAAACCTAATATTAAATATGATATAATAGTATCTGGTGCTAACTGGGCACTTTGGAGGAAAGTTTAATGTTGCAGCTTTTCTAAAGCTTCTCAGAAATCAATTTTCCGGGAAAATTTGACAAGCCTATTTATGTGTGAACAATGTGAGTAAAATGTGCGAAGATGAAGAAGTTGTTTTCGAGGAAATTGTGAAAAACTGGAAAAAAAAAATCAGAAAAGAAATTTCGTCAGTTACCGTACAATGGATGCTCGAAACCCAGGGTGGTATTTTTTTAAATATTTTTTTTTCGAAAAACACACACACGCCAATTTTTACTCTTATTGTTGAGGAAGTATTATAATTGTGTCTTTGTGGAAATTTCGATGTCAAGTTTGCATCAGAAATATAAGGCTGGAGTGATAAGTTTGCGACTTAACAAGAAAATCGCGACATATTTTTGCGACGAAACAAAAATAATGACATAAATTTATTTTATTTCACTACAAAATCTTCTCGTTAAGATTTGCGCCACCGGTGCTCCAGTGCTCGAATTCCTTCTATGTAGACACTTTCGCCCAAGTCTGCAAAATAGGCTTCCATCGCTGAAGTGACTTCGCATTCGGATCCATATTTCTTCCCAGCTTGGAATCTTTTTTAGGTTTGGGAAGTGACCAAAAAAGTATGTGAATAAGATGCTTGCGACCCAACTTCAAATTTCAATGCATGAATTTTAGCCATCAAACCGAGAGTTTTGTGGCTGAGAGTGTTGTTCTGATGAAACAGAACTTTCTTCTTCGCCAGACCTGGCCTTTTTTCCTTAATTTTTTGCTTCACCTGGTCCAGAAGGTTAGAATAATATGGCGTTAATCGTCCTGCTCTTTTCTAAATAATCTACCAACAAGATTCCTTTAGCATCCCAAAAAACTGTGGCCATGATCTTCCCTTCAGATGGGCTGCTTTTCGCTTTTTTCGGGGTGGTTCTCCCTTTCTTTTCACTGTTTCGATTGTTGTTTGGTCTCGTGCGTATAATAGTGAATCTAGGATTCGTCCTCAGTAACAAACCGCCTCAAAATGTCTGTTGGGTTGAACTCGTAGAGAGCCATAAATTATTCCGAAACGCGTTGCAGTTATTGATTTGTTTTTTGAAGGTGGTATCCACCTTGCTGACAGTTTTCTCTTCCTCAAGATTTCAGCAATTTCAGCTACCTCTGTCAATTTCAACCGGCGATTATTCATAATGGTTTCGTGGACTTCTTGGATGGTTTCTTCGGTTGTAACCGATTTTGTCCTTCCAGAAAGCTCAGCATCTTGAGTGCTCGTATGACCACGTTTAAAGTTCGCTAACTACGTTTTGACAGTTGTAAATGAAGGAACAGACTCCCCCTATGTTGCGTCTAACTCTGCCTTTATCTCAGTAAGAGATAAATCTGTGACAAAAAAATATTTTATCATGGCTCGCCATTTGATTTTTTGCATACTTGGAAAATAGCAAAACTTGATAACTTTAAACAGTTACAGATAAAAAAAAAAAATCTGGTGTGAAACACTCACACAACTTTCTCTTACTCCAGTTCTCAAAATTCAAATTGGCGCTATAGTTTGTGTACCAAATTTAGGACGGGAACTTATCAACTGAAAAAAACTAGACTTAAAAGCGCACTTCCGGTTTACTGATTTTCTTCACACCCGGAATTTTGGCCAACTATTTATTTCTAATTAATTTCATTTGGATGATAGAGTTGTATAATCAAGTATGACACCACTTTAGAGGCTTGAAAACCCTACCGAAGAATGCTTCTTGCCCTTAAATAAATTTTCCCAGAGAAATGTTTTATATAAGCTCGAGAGATCCCCAATGTTTAGTTTATATGTGTATAGAGAATAAATCGTCGGGGCCATGTTTGAGAAAATCGCACTTGGTTATGAAAAAATCATATTTAGTAAAGTGTTAAAACAAAATTCACTTCCGGTTTTCCGATTTTTCTCAAACTCGGAATTTCAACAACATGAAGAATTATTGCGGTCATTATTAAAATTTGTAATTGATTTTCAACCTTACATAGCACTTTAGAGGGTAACCTAACCCCACCCCTCCCCCAGAAGGGCCCTTAAATCAATTTTCCCAGAGAAATGTTTCAAATAAAAGTTGTAGGTACTTGTATATGTAGTTGATGTATCAAGTTTAAAGAAAATCCTTGGAGCCATTTTTGAGAAAAACGCAAAAAAGTTAAAAGATTTAAGCTAGTAAAGTAGTACTTCCGGTTGAGGAATTTTGACAGATAAAGTGCACAGTCAGATCGCATGGTGATACCTAAACGGTTAATCGAATATTAAGTTTCAGTTTTCCTGTAAAGATCGTTTTTGAGCTATGCTGTTCACATATACTACATTGAACACACACACACAGATCACTTTTGTTTGAACACACACACACAGACCATTTGCTAAAAACCACTTCTCCCACCTTTTAATATTAAGGTCAGTTAATTTTTAGTAAATATGCTAAGTTTGTCAGAAATTTGTCAATTATAAATATGTAAATTGTAGTAAGAGTAACTGGGGTGAGGATTTATTTATGGTTTAAAAGACAATTTTTTAAGGCCACTCTATTAGAGGAGGAAAATCATTCATTTTCCGAACGAATGAACCAAATTTTTTACAGATGAATAAAAAAGAAAATATAAAAAAAAAAATCAAGGTATAAAAATAAATTTGTAATTACAGTGTAAAATAGAATGAAGAATGTTTATTTTGAACAGCTGATCAAGTTTTGATTATAATATAAAAGGTTACATTATTGCTTTATAATTCATTTTAAAACCAGAAAGGAAGGGAATAGCGTTCTGGACTACCACGCGGAGGATTCGGGTTCGAGTCCAGCTGGGCCAAATCTTAGATTTTTTTTCTTCCTAGGAGCCTCTGCAGCTCACTATTCTGTGATGGACAGTGATGTCTGTAACGAGAGAACACTGTCCGGAGGCTGGCAGAGCACTGAAAGGCTCCGGGCGCCAATGACCATAGATGTTGACACGCCTTAAATTAAAAAAAAAAAACAAAAAAAAAACAGAACTAATTAAAAGTGATGCTGGTGTCACAATATTTAATATTTCCAAACAATTCAAACTATTTGAGCTAAAGATGAAAAGTTCAATAAATCAAAAAAGTTTACAAATTGGAAATAATATTCTAGCCTAAAAGAATTTTCATAGATTTTCAGTTGGATTTACCATAAATATTAACCATTGACTGTAACAATGTGCCTTATATAGCTCTTATTAATATTGTAACGTTTTTCCCTCTAAACTAGCTACTGCAACCAGTTTTAAGTGGGTTCGTTTAGATAAAATACTCTAAACTTCAATAAGAAAAACTGTGTTTTACACAATAAATGATAAATACAACACTTAATAATATTTAATTCACAGTTTAAACCACAAAAGTTCACTTTGTTCACTTTTTATACACTTTTCACAAACGTACATTTCGTTTGTAACAAAAAACTTTCCTAGATTCTCTCTTGTCCCACTATTCATACCGGTGGAGAAGGGTCTAGAACTTTCTCGATTCTTCTAGAGAGAGCTAGAGCGCCGCCAGCTCTTCCTAGCGGCCACTAGGAGAACTTGAGGTACCTGCTTTCTCTCCTAGATGGCATCAGTGGCTGCGTTACAATATGTATACTATATATATTACTATTTCCAGGGCCGATTCTAGATATTTTGCCGCCTATGTGCAATTATTATTATTTAGCCGCCCTATCCATTAGATAAGATAAAAAAAATCCTAAATGTATTACGAAAATAACATTTTTATTATATAAACAAAAATCTGGTGTGAAACACTCACAAGACTTTCTCATACTGCAAGTTACATAATTACAAAATCTGTAGTTTTCGAATTCTAATAAAAAACGCTTCTTCTTGTAATTTATTCTTATCTACTTCTTCTACTTAGAATTTTTTTAATTGCATTAATAATTAGATCGATTCCTTCTTTTATGTTGTTGCGAAAAATCTAGATTTTTATTGAATTAGTTCATGCATAGATTTCCATCTTTATAGTACTTTTTCAATACTTTGTGAACTGCGACACATACATACAATTAATATAATGTATAACAACAAACTCCAGGTCTAAAAAAAGTTTTTTAACTGAATATTATTAATTCCTTGGAGAAATTTTTATGGGTGTTTAACATCAATTTTATTTTGTCGCCCTAGTATAAATGGCCAAATACAAAATGGCGGAATTTCATTGGATCATTTCTGCCTAATTCTCTTTTGCTTTCTATTTTAACAATGGAATGAAAATGCTGAATTTTTTCTTTATACCTCACATTAATTATATAAAAAAGTAAATAGTATGTTGGAAATAACTAGATTTTTTGCATTTTTTTTTTTTATAAAAACTTTGATCATTTATAAAATAATTCCGAAGGGAAAATTAGTAAAAAAAATTCTAAACTAAATTTTTCATAGAAATAATTACCTATAAATAATTAGCCAATCACAGTGTAGAAGTGAAGGTGTGAAATGTGGACGTGGTCAACATGATAATTCTAATTTGGCTAATTATTTATTAGCTAATTATTTCTATGAAAAAACTAGTTTAGATTTTAATTGTGAAATAAAAAATTTTTTTTGAGAAATACTGTGTTTTTGATAATTAATGTGAACTATAAAGAAAAAACTCAGAATTTTCATTCCATTGTTGATAAACTAGGCAAAAGAGAATTAGGCGGAAATGCAAGATTCAGCACCATTTTTCATTTTGGCGTTTATATTAGTGTGACAAAATAAAATTGATGTTAAACACCCACAAAAATTTCTTAAAGGAATTCACAATTTTCGGTTAAAAAACTTTTCTTTGATATGGGCTTTGTAGCTATTTATTATTATATTGTCCTTAATTTTATGTATGTGGCGCATTCCACTAAGTATTGAAAGAATATTATAAAGATGGAAATCCAAGCATGAGATTATGCAATCACAGTCTAGTTTTTCCCAACAACATAAAAAAAGGAATCGAACTAATTAGTGCAATTAAATAAATAATTAGTAGAAAGTAGAAGCGTTATATATTAGAGTTCGAAAATGTAAGAGACATTGTAGATATCCAATTAATTATTAGTTAGAAAAAGAAATAGAATGTGGAAATGTAGATTTAAATTATTAAATATAAATTAGATAGGATGCAACTAAAAACTACATTAAGTAAATATAAAATTAATTGGAGGAACTAAACATAATAAAATTACTTACCATACACTTCCCCCCACCACTCGAAACTTCTTAAAATGAACTTTCTCGGAAAAAAGTTTCAACCAAAAATGATACGTCTCTGTATTCGTAGTTAAAGAAATCCGTCGTTGTTTTCATAGTGAAAAACGTAGATAAAACTAGTCAATAAAAACGCATTTCCGGTCAACTAATTTGCTTCAAACTCGGAATTTCATTGCAACAACTCTGCTGGACTATAAAAATTTTTAATTTATATTTCAATAAAAATTTATTAAGAGACTCTTTAAGATTCTTATTTGTTTTTTTTCTTTCTTATCGCTTTTCTTTATATTGAACTCCAGACAATCTTTTTTTTCCTTTTTCTATCCGCTATTTCGATTTCACCGTGATGAAGTTATATAAAATAAGAAAATTAAATAATGAGAATGAAAATTGAAAACTTACACTTAACTTGGTACACTTTACCGCTTAACTAATTTTTCTTATAATAATTAGGCCAAGAAACAAACTTAAACAAAAACACTATCGCAATCGCATCCAAGCAAAGAATTTATTTACTTGGCAATATTCTAACCTCAATTTTCAGTGAGCACGTTTAAAAAATATTTGTGAATATGGTAAAGGGCATGCGCACGCAGTGCCACACACATTTGAAATATCTTAAAAATACTTTTAAAATTTTATGGTCGGCAATGAAATATAATTATGCCTTGATATAACAATAACTAAAGCCTTCAAAAACAATATAGGTATAATTTTTTAATTTATTTATTGTAATACAGTACCAACACAAAATGTGTTTTGCCTGTAATGCTGTTGTCTGTATGATAATGTACTGACGTGGAGAACGTGTGCAAGTACCCCATCCAATGATGGCCCTGTTGGAGTGATTTGTTTATGGAGTGAATAAATGAAATGTGAAGTGAAATGAATGTATGGGTGTGAATGTAATTATGCTAGTTCATAATGTCGTTCAGTGAGGTCTGTCAGTCAGTATGAAGTTTGTCTACGGTGAATGTAACAAGTCCTGTGGCCATCTCCGTTTTAGTCTTCTTCCTGGAACTAGAGTTGTTTGTAAATTGTTGATTAGAAGATTTGTATGACTGTTCAGTTTGACATGATACTTAGTGTACAGTCGATGTGCTGCTTGTTGTACTGTTTCAGTGTTTGTGTCTTTATGTATTGTTTCGTTTGTAACATAGAAAGGAGATGAAAGTATAGTCCGCAGTGTGCGAGATTGGAATGTCTGAATTTTTTTCAAATGTGTATGTTTAGCCGCTCCCCAAAGCTGATGTCCGTATGTCCAAATTGGTTTCAATAGAGTCTTGTAAATTAGGAGTTTGTTGTTTATGTTTAATGTGGATTTTGTCTTTAGTAATCTATATAACTGTTTGAAACGTAAATTAAGTTCAAGTCTTTAGTTTTTACATGTGTTGCCCAAGTTAGTCGTTTGTCCAAGTGCATCACTAAATATTTTACCGAGTTACTTAACGGTAATGGTTCGTTATCATATTTCACTGGTATATCTTCCGTCTTTTTTAGAGTAAAATGTACTGTTTTTGTTTGGTTTATATTGAGTTTACTTTTCCATGTGATGTTCCAGTTATGCAAGTTAGTCAAGTGCTGCTCCAATATTAATTTGTTGGTTATTATGTCTGTGTTGGTAACAAGTAGTGCTGTGTCATCCGCATAGGTCGCAGTAACTATATTCGGATGTTCAGGTATGTCGTATGTGTAAATATTGTATAGTAGTGGCCCCAGAATAGGTATAATAAAATGATAAAATTACAAAACTTAAGAAATATAATTTAAGTTTTCAGTAATACAGTACAAAAGTATTATATAGTCAGAATAAAAACGCTTAATAGATTTCCACCGCCTTTGTGCGGTACACACATCTTGCACATATGAAAGAACCGGCCCTGAATATTCTATTTAACTAGCTCGGTTATCGATATAATTACAATATACCAATGTTGTGAAAATGTACTAATTAATACAAATTAATAACCAAATTATTGTGGATGTAAACAAATATACATAATGTAGTCGGCTAATGGCAACTTAATAACAATAAATAACATCACCTAATTTGCTATTTAATTTAATTAAACAATAATGTTCTAAGAAATAAATATTTATTTTTATATCTTCATGATTAAGAAAATAAAATAAAACAAACTGTTTGAAGTAAGAAAATGATAAAAAAAACAACAAAAAGACAACTTGTAGTTTTAGTAATTTATCAGTTAAGGATGCTGACTTCATCATGTTGTATGTAGTGTATGTGATAAAAATATAGATAGCGCAACTGTTGGCTTACATGTGTAGTGACATTTTTCTCTTGTGGGTGTTTGCTTTAGTCTCTATTCCTTGTAGACAGTTTCAATTGGCAGTAATTGTTATTATTATTATTATTTTTGTCTTGTTTTTTTTTTTCTTTATTATTCTATTCGTGTATTTGTCATATTTCCTTCATTGCTAATTTTTAGTTTCTTTTCTCTTATTAGTAAAAGTGATCGTGTCAGATTTTCGAAATTGAGTATTCACTAGAAATAAATGTTTTGAAATCTTCTAAATATGAAAAAGAATTTTTATCAAATGTTCTATGATTTGTGGGCAAAAAAATATCACAAAAACAAAAAATTAAGGTAGCCATGTTGGTGTATTTTTTTTTTATATTACTTTTTCGCGATTTAGGAAAACGCTTCAATTATTTCCTATTAAATTTCATATTCTAACTGTATAAATTGCGGCGATTGTCAGTATAATGTGCACTTCTACATGATTCTGTCCGTCATAGCATTTTATTTTTATTTTAATCCTACCAATTTCGGGATTTTCCTCCATTGTCACAGTTCATCCAGTATGTGCAGTTACGTTGATTGATTGCTGCTCAGTCGGTGTGTGTGTGTGTGAGTGTGGTGCTTGTTAGAAACTTAAAAATTGGAAAATCAACGAATCTACGCAAATTTTGATGGAGGAGGGAAATCTGAAAACGGCCAGAATTCAAGAAAACAAGCTTGATAATGCTTAAAAAAGGTATTTCTACTGTCTTAAATGAAATGACTTTACATAATGTTTACATTAATGTTAATCACCAATCTTTCCACACAAAAGGCAACCCCCTCTATACACTCTCTGAAGTTTAATTTAAAAATATCCGGTATGAAACACGCACACGGACTTTCTATTACTAAAATTTACATAGTTATTATTGACTAATTTATTTCAAAACTGGAATTGTTATCAAATTTAATTAACTTTAACATTACATGTACAGAAAATCGTAGAAAATTGGAAATAAAACAATTCAGAGTGGCATTTCCGGTCAACAGATTTTCTTCAAACTCGGAATTTTGGCAAAAAATTTAATTTTTATTAATATTATACAGATGATAATAGGATTTTATAATACACGGAAATGACACTTTACAAGAAAACATAACTTCCGCTCCCCCAAAAACCCTTGTAAAATGTTCCAAATAAAAGTTGTAGCTCTTTATATGTGTAATTATTGATATAACAAGTTTGAAGAAAATAATGTAATTCAAAAAAATATCGCAAAGTAACTATATTAATCACGAAACGTCAAGTTAGAACTTTCTGCGATTGACTGTTTTTGTAATGCTAGCACATAGGCGCACACAAAAACAGAATAATTGAACAAAAAAAAAAATCAAACGGTATGTGTCATATGACAGTTGCAACAAACGTAGAATATTTTTTTACGTTTGTCATCCCCTCCCTTCATTATGAACAATTCTTCATCAAATTTTCAGTTATGGTTTTATGTCTTGGAATTTTTTGAAAATAAATTTATTTTTTTTAAAAAAAGTTGCTTTCAAAGAAAAAAGAAAACAATTATATAAAGTTTGTATATCTGACGAAGTAAAAAATCTGTGGGTTCATTCCACTTTGACCTTTTTAGTGATAAAAGCAGTATTCAGTCATGGTTTCCTGAGTGTAGTAGTGAGTTGTAGCTCCATTGGAGGCAAAGAACTTGTAGCAGGCAGAAATGGTAGAGTGGCTCTAATTAATGATGGTTTCAGGATTACTGGAAGGAGGGGGGCCAATCACCATGGCTGATTATTTTGTGATTTGTGGCTGTTGATTTTCTATAATCACTTTAACCTCAATTTCAGCTCTTCAGTTTGTAAACAATAGTAGAAGAAGAAGAAGAAGAAGAAAATTTATGGTTAGATCATTTACCATTGATTAGTTTCATTTTTATGGTTAGGTTATATGGTTTGGTCCGCCAACCTAATTCCCGAGCACTATATTGGATTCAAGCGACAAAGCATTATCCAACAATTCCATCACGTTGTGGACATGATTACATCCTTTCTTGAGCCGAAGGAGACCTCTTCGGCTGTTTTTCTCAAGTGAGGCAAACTTTTGATCAAGCCAAGCTACTCCCTATTACTTATCACCTTATTATCAAATCATCGTATCTGTTCAACTGTACTTCTGTGTCCTATCCAACCGGTCAGGGCGGTGATCCGCAAGGCAGCATCCTAATACCAATGATACTATTCACTGTATATATTTCAATTCAACCTGAAACACTTATTTCCTTTTCATTAGATGAAATTGTGTAGTTAATTGGGAGGTTGGAAAGAAAAGAAACTTAGCTTTAGATATACGAGGTGTGAAGAAGAATCTTGTGAGACTATCTCATTTTTTCCCCCCACACTTCTTTGATCAATTTTCTTAAACATTGGCATTTTTACTGTGGTTTTTATTGCAGTTATTGTTGTACAGATGGTAGAAAAGTATATTATCGTTGTCATTTATAATTAATTGATATATACGAGGTGTGTAAATTAAGTAATGAGACTGATTTTTTATCTTTTTTTTATTCAAATAAAATTACAATTCAACATTGTCCCCTTCAAAGTAACTACCTTGGGAAGCCACAGAACGCTGAAGACGATTCTTCCATCGTCATAGCAGTGCTGGAACTCGGATACTGGAATAGACTTCAGTTGGTCGGATACGGCTGTTTGAATATTCTCCAATGTTCCAAAATGACGTCCCTTGAGGTGATTTTTCAATTTGGAAGGATTTGAGGGATTTTTCAAAAAAAAGTCACATGGACTCAAGTCGGGTGAATAAGGAGGCTGAGGAGCCACAGGAATGTTATTACTGGCCAAATACTCATTAATAGAAATCGCGGTGTGAAAGATTTTTCGGAACCATTTTTCCACAAATTTTTCTCATCCCCAATTCATTAGTCAAAATTTGATGAACGGTTGTGTGAGTCAAATTCAACTCTTCGCCGATCATTCGGACTGTCAAACAACGATCTGAACGCACGAGATCGCGGATTCTGCCAACATTTTCGTCGGTTCTTGAAGATGAAGGCCTTCCGCTGCGAGGCTCGTCTTCAATTGATTCCCTACCTTCTGCAAACGACGTAAACCACCTAAAAACCTGTGCTCTCGACAAAACATTGTCTCCATAGGCCTGGCACAGTTTTTTCAAACGTTTCCGTTGCACTGTGCCCAAGTCTGAAGCAAAACCTGATAGCACAACGTTGCTCGTAATTGATGTCACTCATTTTTAAAACGCACTGAAAAAACTTGCTCACAAAAAAAGTCACTACGGACAGTGCAACAACTCTAGCATTTTCAAATTTGCACTGGACGTGTATCAGAAGTTTACTTGCTCTACCACGCATGCGCCGCGTCTCCAGTGTTGCCAGATCGAACACTAGAAAATCAGTCTCATTACTTAATTTACACACCTCGTATATATATTAGATTTACTTTACACTGTACATATTGACTGAAAATATTACGCATTGCAACGATTTACACTGTATAATTTATAGTGAGAGTATGATAGCGTGATAAGAGAGTGACAGACAGACTGATAGAGTGACGGTGTGAGAACGATGGTCGTTGAGCATTGATGGTCTAGCCCCTACTCTCTTTAACATCTCCTGCCAATGCCCAAATACTTCTTCTTAGATTGTCCCCTCTCTGAGAGCTAGTGGTAGGATACATGTCACGTCGATCTACTACACATTACTATGCTTTTTCACAACACTGAACCAGTGATATCCCACACTCATCTACAAAACCATCTTTCTTCCCTTGAATCACGGTTCGAAACTTGGAGAATCAATTTAAACGAATGAAATATCAACATAGCACAACACTCTTCCTGCTGCTGATGTTGTGGGTTTCACATTGACAAAAGTCTTATTTACATGAAATCCACATTTACAAAACTCAAAAGGAAAGATCTTAACAAACGATTCAGACTACTCAAAATACTTCTGAGAAGCAGATCGAAACTTACTCTTCAAAACAAAAGACTCATTTATACAACCATCTTAAAACCTATTTAGTTATACAGAATTGAACTGTAGAGTTGCAACTAACTGTTTCTAATCTATAGCCCTGCAAACCAAGGTACTTAAAATCCAACAAAGCAATCCAAACTAACGCTTTCTGCAAGTAGTTGTCAAAAGATGTTATAATAAATTCCATAAATCGTTATCTTCTCATCATAATTCTCTTGTCGCCCCGTTCTGACAAAACTTTCTGACACTCCTAGAAGATAGTGAACAATTGAGAATATTTACTAGGGGTACTGCTACTGGGCAGTTTCCCCTCTTCCTTTTTTTTGTTTGTTTTTTTTTTCCACACACATTTACTTATGACACTTATACTGTTGTAAATAAATAAATATTTTTTTTTTAAAAAAGGTTATATTTTGGATTATTTCTTGTTTACTTTCTCTATGTACGACTGTCATGTTTTGAATCTACGCAAAAAAATAAGCGTGGTTACCGTTTAATTTCTATCCATTTTCAAAGAGACAGGGTGTGACATTAGTTGTGGTGGACCCTATATACTGTTTTGGTAGCCGGCATAACATGTCAAATAGATTTATAGAAACTTATTCATAAGAATGTTTATTTGGCTGTAATTAGGTCAACTATTTTTTTTTTTTCTATTTATAAATTATTTGCATAATCATACTCTAGAAATATTGAAATGTTATTTCTATCAATTACAAAATATTTATATAATAACTGAGTGACGAAATGAGTAAATAACTTTATAATTATAACATTAAGGTTAAATGAACATTAGGTTGTCCATTCCTTAACAATAATAATTATGAATTTCAATAGCGTGACAATACAAATTAACAATTTTGTTGATAATTAAAACAAATAGCTTTATTTAAATAAATGAAAGGAATAAAACCGCTTTAGATTATTTTTTTAAATTCTTTTATATTTTGACCATAAATTCTTGACGTCGGTAATTAAAGGAATTTCAGCTGATTTTGGGTGGAACAATACGAAAATCAACGAGTATATAGTGTTTAAAATATTGGGCCACTGGAAGTAACTATTCTCTGGCATGTGTAAAAAAGTAACGAAATTCTCTCTCAAGACTTTCTCTTACTGCAGATATGTTTATATCAGTACAGTTAGCATTCTAAGTTTCAAGGAATTAAGGATCCCCCACACCGACGCGAAACATTCGCTGCCGCGGCGGACACGGAACCGCAGCGGAACAATAGTCATGGCGGTCTATGCATGTATTCACACTGGGTGAGGCGGATTCCGCAACTATGGCGGCAGTACAGCGTCGTTCCGCTCCAACGCTGCATGCAGGGTTTTTTCCGCTGCCGCTATTGTTCCGCCGCTTGGAATTGTTAAAAAAATGGTGTTTTCCATTTAAGAAGTTCTAATTACGTGTTCTATTACGAAGTTCATTAATTTCATGAATCCATTTCCTTTTCTTTTTACTTCTGAAATAAAAAAGTGGTATTATTATTATAAAAATGTATATATATCCACTTACCTGTTTTTTACACTTTCAGCAAGTGCCAATAATAACAGAGCTTCTTCTTCATCAGAATCAGACGAAGACATTGTAATACGTTAACGATAAATATTTAAAAAAAATAAATTTTGGTAGAATGTTCAAAGACCCACCAAGGAAATCCAATATGGAAAGATCCAATATTCGCTACCGCGTCGGTGTGGGCAAACTTGTTTCGCTGCCGCGACGCCAGGAAATTTTCCGCCACGGAAAGTTCGCATCCGCCGCGAAAGCGAATGTTTCGCGTTGGTGTGGGGGATCCTTTAAACTCTCTCTCTTTCTCTTATATATTTGCTAGTAAGAGGAAGTGTTGTAATCGTGTCAAATTTTAGATATCTAGTTTTCATCGGAAATAGAGGTTTTGAGGTCCTGATTCCAAAAAAGTGGTTTTTAGAAAATTGTCTCTGTGTGTGTATGTGTATGAAAATGGTGTGTGTGTGTTTTTTTTTTTTAAAAACTTTATTTCAACATGCTCCACATACATATTACATGTTATAGTCAATCTTAATATATAATTTATTTTCCATAACATAAATAATAATTTGAGATATATTTCTTAATGTCGAGTAAATTAATAATAATAATAATAATAATAATAGTAATAATAATAATAGTAATAAAACTTAGTACAAATAAACAAAAATATATTACATGTTAAAATAATCTTAATACAGCTATTTTAAAGTAGGTAATTAAATATTTTTTTATTTTATTTTTTTTTTAATTGTTATTTATTCACTTATCAGATTATTAAATATGAAATTAAAATTAAATATGAATATTAAGAATAAAATTTAATTCAGTATGAGATTATTTAATATCACTTTCTTCTAGAAACTTGAAGATACTATCAATAAGGCAGTTGAATTCTCTCCTCAATTTTCTTTTAAGGAGGTCTTTTTTTTGAAACAGGCCAATTACATCCGTGAAGAACTACACTTTGTATTAGTTTGCTTCTGGAAGGAAGAATTCGCGGACAGTCAAAGAGCAGATAGTCTACAGTTTGTGGTGAATTTGAACTGCAAGAACAGTTTGGGCTTTCGATAATATGAAATCTGTTTAGATAAGCTCCAAACCTACCATGTCCCGTTAAAAGCTGAGTTGCTCTGTAAGTTAAAAAGGTATCATCCAGAACAGTCCTGTCTTGTACAGTGGGAAAGAATTCTCTAGTTAGAACACCTTTGTTACTCAATTGCCACTGCCTGTTCCATTCCAGCATACTTGCCTCCTTCACTCTTCTTTTCAACAACGACACAGGCAGCAACTCATAACTCTCAGCAAGGTCTTCCCTACTTGAAGCCTCCTTTGCCAAGAGATCGGCCATTTCATTTCCTTCCAAGCCTTATGTGCCTCCATCCATCTAAATCTCACTATATTTCTGAATTGATTAATTTTTCTTATGTGGCTTCTTTTTATTTTTCCCACGAGAGGGAAATGGTAATTATTATTTTTTATACAATCAATGGTCACTCTGGAGTCAGTGCTTATTAGAAATTCGTCTGCCAATTGACTGCCTTTAAGATAGCAAGTTGCTCAGCGTGATTGTTTGAGCAATTCCCATTAAGTCTGTATTGCTTCTGAATTATTTCTTCGCCATCAGGTATACGACAAATGCGGAACCAACTTTTAGATTGTTCTTGCTTCCATCGGTATATACTCGTATATCACATTCCAGATTGTCAGAAGTTTGAAATTCTGGGAAATCAGTAACTTCAGCTGGATGTACCCAGGTTTTGAAGTGAATTGGTCGCTCATAATCTTTTGGATTATTACCCTCATAGAATAAGCTGTACGTAAGAGCAGGTGCATTCATCAATTCATTGGCTTTTAGGAGGGTGTGTGTGTGTGTGTGTGAGTGTGTGTGTGTATGTGTATGTGTAATTGTGTAAACAGCATACTCAGAATCGAAAAACCGCAGAAAGTAAGAACTTGATATTACATTTAGATATCACCATGGGATATTTAGATTCTATCAATCTAAATAATATTAATTAGAATTAAATATGTTGTTGAAATTCCATTTTTGAAGAGAATCAGATAACCGGAAGTGCTTTTTTTTTACTGTAAACTATTTTTCAGTTTTCTGCTATTTTTCTCTAAAATGGCTGCAACAATTTTCTATAAAGTATGTGAACTATACATATAAAGAGCTACAACTTTTATTGGTAACATTTTTTCCAGTTTAAGTCATTTAAATGGCCTAAATTAGACTGCAAAACTTTCGAGTTTCCAGAAAATTAGTAAACCGGAAGTACATATGTTTCTACCGAACAGTGGCTTTTTAGTTTTTACAATTTTCTCCGTAAAAACACCGGCGAATTTCATTAAATCTGGTATATTAACCATAAAATTTGTTAATTACAATTTTGTAAACTACAGTAAGTGATAGTGGTGTGAGTGTTTCACATCAGATTTTTTTTTTTTTTTTTAATCTAATTTGAAAAAAATTTAATGAAGAACAATTTCAGATAATATAAGTTAAACTAAAGAATCATTTTCCAGTTGAAGTAAAAAGTGAAAGTGGTATAAATATTTTCAAAACAGATAATTTTTTTTATTTATTTTTCGCTCACTTTTATATACGTCATATTTACCTCCCCCATAAGCTTTTAAAAAGATATAAGAAGCTTTCTGTTACTATGGTTACGAACTGATGGATATAATGGGAAAATATATTAGGGGGAAAAAGTGAAATAAATGTTTTTTTTTATCAAACCCAAAGGTCACAGATTTATTACATAAAAATTACCACCAATAAAAATGGAAAAATAAATATGTGTTTGGAATTTTCTTCACAACACTATTAATTAATCCATTTACAGGGCATGTACTGCGCATCTGACCGCATCCATCACTCTAAGGGGGAGGGGGAACTGTTACGTTAGACTTATTCAAAATTAAGTTTCAGTATAATTACGATTTTATCACATGCACAACAAACAATAGGGGATAACTAGATTTATAGTAAATAGGCGATAACTAAATTTATTAATTAAAATTGTGGGAATTGCAATCAGAGGAAGAAGTCAAGTGAGTGTTTCTCCATCGATTTTTTTTTTCCAATTACATCTACAACTATTTTCTTTAAAGTTAATATCGATATTAGATCTGTAGAGGGAGAGGTAGGTTATAAAATCAAATCTACTACTTAAAAAAATATTGTGGGCGTTCGTCTTGTATGTGAGGGAATGTTAGTGAAAACTGGCTTTGTCTTTGGCCAAATGTAAGGAGTAGCGCATATCGACCAACTCTGCAGGTCTTATTGTGTGCTAGTTTCGGGGGAATTCAATGAAACCCGAAAATGGGGGCTGTGATTCCTGGAGCAGTGTTTTTTTTTTTTTTTTATAGCTGCCATTTGTCAGCCGGACAAAATTATTATCGTGAACGATAAATTTAGAGCGAGGCCACAACAGAAAATAAGATAAACACAACAAAAATATTCATAGAACGACAAATTTAATAATTAAGCAACAAAATAATCGACAAAAATACAGAGGCAACAATTGTTAAATGAACGAGAAAATATGTAATTCCAATGGTAGATTACTGGTTTTTGTTATTGTTCATTTTTTACAGTATTGTTGTTATCATAATACTGATAATAACGTAAGTGAAAATACAATAAAACAAACGATGTATACTACAATAATGACGAACGTTTTTTGTAACTAGTTCATGATTGAAGTTATTTTCCTTGAATTCCAGCCTGTGAGTCAATTCTTATTTGTATAATTATTCAAGTAAATTGAAATATGTATTATTTTAATAATATATGCATAATATTATTTTATTCAGATTAACGCGGAGATCCCGGGTTCGAGTCTAGTGCTACCCCTTAGATTTTTTTCCCCTAGGAGTTTTTTCTGCACCTCACTGTTCGATGATGGACAGTGTTTGTCTGTAGCGAGAGAAAACTGTCCGGAGGCCGGCGGTGCACTGAGAAAGCTCCGGGCGCCAATTATAATAGATGTTAACGCGCCTTAAATTAAAAAAACAAACAAAAAACAGTACTTTAATAAATTTTATTATCTTTGCCAATAAGTAGTTCATTAATATTAATTGAATTATCATTTTTGTTGATTGACATTGGAGGGGATAATTCAAGAAATATTAGAAATTTTTCATCACTAATCACTTATACTTTAAATTTTACTGCAGTTTTTCCAAACCAGTTGGCTTTTTCAATACCTAAAATATTGATGATTATCGTAATATTTTTGATTGTGATGTTTCTTTAATTTCGTATTGTACAGCATTTCGTATTGTACAGTATAGGACACGGTGCTGGTAGCTATTATCAATAATAATAGATAAAATAAACTGTACTTGATATTACTGTTGTCTAATGTGGACTCACAGGAATGATGCTAACACTATTTCATGAGATACATGAGATAAACATGTTTAGACATGTCTGATTTCAATGACTAACCGATGTACGTTGCCGCCATAATTAACAATAATGACTGTAAGGGAAGGGATAGCACAATCAACCACCTTGTAGCGACGAGCATGTGTGAAGGGAGCATCTGCTCTCTCTATATATACACAAAATTTGGCTCTCTCCTGCTACTTCATGCAACTAGTTGTCATCGCTGCAAGGTGGTTGATTGTGTCATTCTTCCGTCCCCTTACCATCCGCCGTCCAGTTAACTGCATGAAGAAACGGTGTTTCTAGTGTAGAAGTTATATATACATATACTTAAAACTGTTTATAACACAGATTTCTTTATTTGCTTAAAATGTCGAGCAAAGGTTGCATTTGTCAAGAGAGTCAAGATATTGAATGTCCAAAATGCATTCCAACAGCTGCACCAAGTCCTATCGACGTAGACGAGGACGAAATACTATCTCCGAAGAGAGCACGGATGGACATGATGAAACGAAGTCTGTTCAGTCCATGGAATTTATTGAAGACAGAATTGTTTCTGAGAACATTGAAGCTTATACAAGTACCCGATGTGCTACAGGAGACATCAATATGTCTTCTAGAATCTACGAATCAGACATAGTCGATCTGGGATTCCTGGAATGTACTGGGAATGCGTTCGATGGACCAAATAGACAGCTCCTCTACGAAACAATTCCTCGATTGCATGGAGATTCATTATCCACCACGTCTTATCCATGCAACGAAATTTCCAACTTGAAAGCTTTATTGAACCTTCAATAACAATTTTTAGAAGAAACATCGAAAAGCCATTGACCTCTTCCTCATGTGGTATCCACACGGAGTTCCCAGGTTCAGGTCCAGCTGTGCTACCCTTAGATTTTTTTCTGTCTAGGAGCCTCTACAGCTCACTCTCCGGTGATGGACAATGTTGTCTGTAACGAGAGAACACTGTCCGGAAGCGGGCAGTGGACTGAATAGGTTTCTACGCCAATGATCGTAGACGTTGACGCGCCTTAAATACAAAAATAATGACAGTGAGTGTCTGAAATAGTTTTGTCTTGACTTGACTAATCGGTGAGTGCGTTCATTCCGAGGTTTTCCTTTACAGTGTCCTTAGTACAATTATGGTTCCACCAATTTCTGGTAAGGGTTACAAGAACTAAAAATCGCCACATTTAGAAAATTTTGTCCGGAATGTTTTTTGCTTGTTTATTAAAATACATGTCTAATTGCAATACAATTATATATATTCTCATAGTATTATTTCCTCGACCGTAGCAATTTTTAATTACATGTTTTGAATTAGCTGGATAAAGTGAGATGACAAAAAGTTAAGTGGTAATATTTGTAGCAATTGTGTTTTAGGAATTGTTATTTTGTGATATGGTGGAAGTTTTAGTTGGTGGTGTTTAGTTAAGGGAACGGTGTGGGTAAGCAGTTATAGTAGAGGTGAGTGGTAGAATGGGTAAAGAGTGATGTGGTTTCAAATGTAATTAGTGTGTCGGGCTAGCGCTTGGTATACGGGTATGTATTATACTTCTGTGTGTATGTGTGCACACCCCCGGTCTGGCAGCGGTATATGTTAGTGAAGAGAAGAGACATGCTCATAGGATTGTACCGAGTTTGATTAAAGATAAGTTTAATTGTAATGCGTAGCGCACAACGCTCTCTACTGAAGGTATGAACGCGCCAGTGGTAAGACTGGATCCTAAAAGCACGCAGAAGAGAAGATAACTAGGGAGAGAAGTAGTAGACATGGCCCAAGGGTTGGGATACTGAGATAGATAGAGGACCGTGTACTGTACACACTGATTAGCAGTAGTCTTTTAGTTCACCAGCTCTTCTAGTTCCAAAACTAATACCAGCCCTTTCTTAAGAGAGAAAGGAACCCTATTCGATAAGGAGGTAGGAGAGAACTGTTGAACATACTATAAGTATTGAACAAAGAACTTCAACAGGAAGTAGAAGGAAAAAAGAAAATAGCGAAAGAAAAAAAAATAAAACTTCTAAGTCTTCCTTTTCTTAGTGGCTGTTCCTCTCTTGCTGCTTATCACCACACTTTTCCAGTCAAACCTCTCATAGTTCTCTTGTTTTAACCAAAGATCTGGGAAACCCCAAAAATCCCCTCTACTAAATCTTGGCCCAAACTTAATCATTCTCTCGCCCAGTTTGTCTTTCTATTTATTACTCAAATAATTACAAAAGAAAAAAAAAATCTGGTACGAAACACTCATACAACTTTCTCTTACTGTGTGCTCTGATTTGGGATTTTTACTTAACATTTACTTGACTAGAAAAAAATGAAAATGTAGATTTTCATTGTATATCTATAGCCTTTCGATAGTGTGAGCAGAAGAGCGACATCCAACGCACTGAAAAGGAAAAGGGAATGCTAAGAAAAGTTAATTAGGCTGATACAGATGACAATGTTAGACGCGACCTCTAAAGTCATGATCAGGCAATAAGTTCAGTGAGCCGTTCAGAATTCGATTCCCTGGCAAGACAAGTATTATATCAAGTCATCATCGTATTACATCAAGTCATAAAAAGGATGTCTAAAATCAAGAAAATCTAGTAAACCGAACATGGATTTTGAAGTATGTGAGGATAATATTGTATTGATTGCGCGAATTATGTGAACCTTAGAAGAAAGTCTTCCATGAAATCGAAAATACGAGTAGTTTAACAATATCAGTCAAAAACAAAATAAGTTGTAGAAGGATTCCTGGAAATATGTAAAAATGAGAGTTCTGGAACTAGAAAATGTGTAAATTTTATGAAAAGAAAAATAAGCGATGATATCAAAAGAAGGAATATCGTGCTAATCCAATACCGTGCGTTTATATCCGATTAGCAAGTTACTTTCTGAAGTCATAAAGATATAGAGTTTTATACAATTTTTATTACTCTCTTAAGGTCAGAAATCTGGGAAATTATTGTTTTAGAAGCAAAGAAATGAACAATTTTGGAAAGAAAAGTAATAAGAAAAATTTATTGGGCAAGTATTACAAAAATAATAAAATTGAAAATATAGTAAAAGTATAAAGGTTAACCAGAGTCAAAGAACAAAATAAGTATGTAGAAGAGATTCCTGGAAATATGTAAAAATGAGAGTATTCGAACTAGAAAGTGTGTAAATTTTAAGAAAAGAAAAATAAGCGATGATATCAAAAGAAGAAATATCGTGCTAATCCAATACCGTGCGTTTATATCCGATTAGCAAGTTACTTTCTGAAGTCATAAAGATATAGAGTTTTATACAATTTTTATTACTCTCTTAAGGTCAGAAATCTGGGAAATTATTGTTTTAGAAGCCAAGAAATGAACAATTTTGGAAAGAAAAGTAATAAGAAAAATTTATTGGGCAAGTATTACAAAATATAATAAAATTGAAAATATAGTAAAAGTATAAAGGTTAACCAGACTCCGGTGGTGGCTGGACAGTATAGAACGAATGATTGATAAAAAGAGCAACGAAATCCATTATGAAGACTATGATCGTGAAGAGGCAGGCCAAGGAAGCAGATGGAGTACAATTTAAGTGTATGATGGAAATGGGCAGAACCTATGCTGTTGACAGAGAGAGAGAGTAGTTAGTAAGTGAGAGGGTAGATAGAAAGAGGGTACGCGAGAGTTTGACAGAGTGAGAGTGATGGAGACTTGGAGGCCCTCAGGCCGTATGGGGGTGCATGAGGGTAGGTATTTATTTGACCAAAACATTAAATAAACAGCTACATTTATACTTATATCAATTTATATGAATGAGAACTATGTTCTCAGATGTCTGCTCGGATAGCCAGGCTGCGTTGAAGGCGCTTAATTCATGTGTCTTCACTTCCAGATTGGTGTTGGAATGTTCTAGAAGACTGGAAGATCTTTCTTCATTAAAGGATGTGCTTCTGGTCTGGGTTCCAGGTCATATGGGAATTTTTGGGAATGAGGAGGTGGCTAGGTTTGCCAAATTAGGTGCCTCTCTCCCTTTCATTGGTCCAGAGCCTGCTGTTGGTGTGTCTTCTGGCACATGTTTGTCGGGCTTTCAGACGTGGATGACCTCACAGCACTCATCCTTATGGATGAGTGCAGTGGGTTGTCGGCAGTCTAAAATGCTCATTGGGGGCCCGGACGGAGCTTTGAGTAGTGGGGTCCGATGTCTTTCACGGACCTCCCTCAGGTATCTGGTTGGATTCCTCACTGGGCATTGTGGTTTAAGGAGACATCTCTATATAATGGGACTTGTGCCTGACCCTTTTTGTAGAGTTTGTGAAACTGAGGAGGAAACACCCATGCATTGATGACGAATTGTTTGGGTTGTGAGGAGATTAGGTTTAGGACCTTCGGCCGGAATAGGATGTCGGTAGAGGACCTTAAGCTGTGTCCTTTTAAGGTTTTGGTCCGATTTGTTCGGTCTGTTGTGAAACTTAGATGGTTAAAACCTGGGTCTGGATTTTCATTCTAGTCCCAGTGGTAGGTATTCTTTAGGGGCAGCTATATGGGCCCGAGGGGGCTTTGGATAGCGTAGGGTTAACTTCCCTCCCCTTTTGGGAATAATAATAATGTTCTCAGATGACTTCTTTTTCATACCTCCACGCCTGTTCGAAATTATGCAATTTACACGTCTGCAACCACGATCTAGAAACAAATTATTTATTTATTTTTTGTTCTCATTCACAATCAATTTTTAATATTTTTTTAAAAAACAGTTTATTTACGTATTCTATTTTATTAATATTTTCTTCCCCTCTCCCCTATCCGATTGTTTAAATAATACCTGGTGTATTACATACTCACACGACTTACACGACTCTTTATCTTACTTCAACTAATACGATTTAATGATTAAATTTTCTCTGCAATTGTTTAGAGTTGGGCTGGCCATATAAAAAGATAGTAGGGGTTATATTTGTATATATGGGAGAACTTGTAACCAAAATAGCTTGTACAGTTTAAATATAAAGCTAACTGACAAATCTCCGAAACCCATCGAAAATTAAAAAAAAAAAATAAAATTCTGCTGCAACTAATTATCTTGTTTCTTGAAAGAAATGTTTTAAAGAAAATTGATTTAAGCCGGAAAAACAAAATTGTTGAAGCTTTTATCAGGAAAAAATCGTTTTTTAATAGTTTGTTTTTCTTTTAAGATTGTTTTTTTGTTATATAACACACACACACACACACACACACACACACACACACTGAGAAAGTAGAACGACTAATTTCTAAAAAAAAAAAAAATCTTATTGCCATGGTGACAGAGTACAAGAAGTGTAGGAATTCCTTACAGACTATTTATGCAAGAGTATTGTTTAAACTGTTTTTTTTTTTGCTCTGTGATTTAAACAATGTTAATTAAATTTCATGGTGAAGTGAGAGAACACGTGAAACTGGTCCGCGAAAATAAAATGAAACAAGATATCACTGAAAAAAATCACGTGATTTTTTTTTTTTTTGCGCTACAGGTGGCCTCAACCCCCCCCCGCCCCCCCTAATTTACCGTTAAAAACTAAAACTCTTACTAATCATAGTTGTCAACATTCATCATGCAAAATCAGGTTTAGCTGGAGATAGATTTTAGCGGTAGTAATGGCAACTGAGTGATTGAAGCTAGAACAAATATATTACTTACCAGGCTCACGGATATCTTGTTAATTTTGGATGAGCGGAACTAAATCGTCTCACCAAAACCCAAGAACTGTAGAGCCGACTTTGTGCGAGTACAATACTATAAATACGTATGTATTGACTTAAATTATTCCAATTTAACCACATAATCTATCCCAAAGACTCCAAACGCAAGTGTTCCTCGTATTCTGGCCTCGTGTTCTGTATCCACGAGTGATAGTGAATGAAAGAAAAGTAAATATTGTATGTACTTTTGGGAGTGATGCCACTGGGCATTTTCTACACTCTTTTGTTCATTAATTTTTTGTTTTTCTCCAACTAATTGTCACCATGTTTACTTGTAACACCTGAGTGCAATGTAAATACACTTAATAAAATAATTAAAAAATTTTTATTCTGTAAATTAAAGCATTTAATTATCTTTGTTCGTTTTTGGTTTTACCATAATATGTTCACTATGATTTTTTTTTCTCTTTTATTTGTTTTATGTTATGTTTTAAGTTCAATTAGTTTGCATAACAGAGAGCAGTTCAGTTTAATTTAAATTTAGTTTTGTATTTGTTTTTATTATGTCACTGCAATTAATTCAATATTTAATTTTTCATTAATCTAGAATATGATTTAAGTAGTTTATTTACTAGTTCTACTTTTTACTTTCTCTTACTCCTAGTAAGAGGAAGTATTGTAATCGTGTCAAATTTTCTATATCGAGTTTACACCGGAAATATCCGTGATGAGGAAAATTAGATTAATTGTTGAACAAAATTAGATATGTTGTTGAAATTCCGAGTTTGAAAAATCGGATAACCGGAAGTGCGTTTACTTTACCACTGTACTAAATGATTTATTCTCTTTTTCGCAATTTCCTCAAAAATGGCTCCGACGACGATTTTCTTGGAAATTTTGTATATAAACTAAACATGCAAAGATCTACAACTTTTATTTAAAACATTTCTCTGGGAAAATTCATTTAAGGGCACTTTTAGGGGAGGGGTGGGATTAGGTTTTTACTTTAAAGTGGTATCACAGTCGATTATACAAATTTATCATCCAAACAAAATTAATTAGAAATAAATAGATGGCCAAAATTCCGAGTTTTAAGAAATTCAGTAAACCAGAAGTGCGCTTTTACTGAACAGTTTTATCAGTTTCGACGAATTTCGTTAAATTTGGTACACAAACTACAAAATTTGTCAATTATAATTTTGAGAAAGGAGTAAGAGAAAGTTGTGTGAGGTTTTCACACCAGATTTTTATTTTGTATGATGATGTACTACTTTAAGAGGAAGTATTGCATCGTTCAAATTAACGAAATTGAGTTTTCATCGGAAATACAAGTGCTAAAATGCCCTGAGTCAAAAAAAAAACTTTTTTAGCCGAATGGTTTGTATATATAAATGTGAACAAATATGAAAAATGAAAAATCGCTAGAAGCTCAAACTTAATATGCTGTTTAAGTTGAATCGCATTTGAATGATATTTTGGCCAAAATTCACCACTCAGAAATGTAATTTTAGGCAATTTAATCAAATAAAATAAAAAGTAAAAAAGAGATAATGGCTACAACGATTTTCCTTAAACTTTACATATACTATCTAATCACATAATTACTTATTGAAAACTGATTTTTGCAGAATTCTGGCAGTGCTGTAACTTCCGTGCAATATTCCACTTCATTATAAAAGTGTAATAGGATCCGAAGAGAGGGATCTAAAGCAGAGAGAGAGAGAGAGAGAGATACAAAATTGAGAATCTCACTCGCCAGTTAGGCTAGACTAGAGTGGGAGACCCTGTACATATTCAGCTGCGCTAGCCCTACAAAGGACAGTCTTTAGAACAGTTACAACGACGCGTCAGCAACCAACTACTACCCTTCTCTTTACTTAGTCTAAATCTCTCGCTACCTATTTAGTCTAAATCTCTCGCAGTCCAGGCAGTTTTGTGTCTCTAGTTAATTATACAGTGTTCAGCATTCATTCTAGATTATTTCTCAAAAACCCTTCCTCACTCATTTCTCTCCATCTAAAACCTTATTAAAAATGTATGGCTTTATAATTTCCCGAGTAAATTGAAAAAATATGGCTAGAATTCCAAATTTTGAAGAGAATCGGTTAACCGGAAGCTTTCTGCGTTTGAGGGGGGAGAAATTTTCACGAAAACAGCTCGTCAAATAATTCAGGCTTATTGCATAGAATTTAAATGTATAATTTTGTTTATTTGAAATAATTTTCTCCAAAAAAAATTGATTTCAGGGAAGGTTCTGGTGGATGTGTATGTGTGTGTGTGCGTGTGAGTGTGTGTGTTAGGCTTAAATTTTAAATACTGTTACAAGCTTTGTTAAAGGGATGAAACAGCCAGCGTTTTCAAGTTACATTAGGGTAAACACGTTTAATCCTCACCACTTTTATTTTATATGTAATGCAAGCTTCAATTGAACGTTTAGAAACATTGCAAGTTTAAAAAATATTTATTTAATCAATGAGAATTGCAGTAAGCGAAAAAAGGGTCTCCTGCCACATAAAAATATTAAGTCACATTTATTGGTCATTACAATTTCAGTAAATAGCGGAAAACAAAAGTGAGAATTGGATTTTAATTCAAATGAAACCCCATTAGCCTTAAAAATAAATAAATAAATTCTCATGGTTTGAATATAGAAAACAATTTCATAAAATATTAGGAAGAGTTTTTCCCCATTAACAGAATAACAGATCAAAGAGTTGATTTCACTTGTGGCAAAATAGAAAAACATTCAGTTGACTTCACCTAATACCCCTCTCACTCTTTCTCTGGCGCACCGCCCCTCTATATTGCTGTTTGTAGGTTTATTCTTTCTTTTATTTATTTTCTTTTAATTATATTTATTTTAAATTAATTATGTCAACTGAAAAAGAGAAAATTCAAAGAAATGAGAAATGAATAAAGTGAAAATGTAATTTATTTTTGGAAGGACGAAGTTTAAACGATATATTTTTTTTTTTTATTTTCTTGAGAAGTAGCAGGAATTATTCTTTTGTCAAGATTTTCCTTATTAAGGGACAAAACGTATTTATTATTATTATTTTATTTTAAATTAGATCTTTATTATATAATGAGGCCATCCAATCTTGGAGACTTTTTATTTAAATATAAATCTTTTAATAGCACTTGAACACACCCAGTAATAATTCTACTAAAACTTTAAGATTTTTTTTTTTAGCATTATTTTCGTTCTTATTCTGACGTCACCAATTTTATAAATGTTTATCACTATATACATACATATATGTATATATAAAAATATATTTTTTACTCTTTCTTAATACTGTTAGGAGGAAATATTGCAAGCGAGTCAAATTTTCAGTATAGAGGTTTCAAACGAAATACACATTTTGAGGTCCTCTGAGTGAGAAAAGTGTTTTTTTAGACATTTTTCTGTGTGTATGGTCAACATAACTTAAAAATGGAAAAAGGCAGAAAGTTCAAACAATTGCGAGTTTGAAGAAATTTTGTTGCCCGGAAGTTAGACTTTACTGAACAGATGTTTTTTTTTCTTTCACTTTTCAGCGATTTTCTCCATGAAGACACTAAAGTGGTTTCGGTTAAACATCATATTGAAACCATACATATAGAGGACTATCACATTTGTCTGAAACTGTTTCCGAGATAATTCAATTTAGTGGGGATTTTGAGGGAGGGAAGATGTGCGTTCCTCAACAAAAAAAATTGAAAGTCTTGTCTTAGATTTTTTGCGGACTCTGGGAAACTCAAAACGTGTATTTCCGGTAAAAACTATCTCAGCAGTAGATGTAGATTATTGTAGGAGATTATTGCACTGCGATCTGAAAGACCTATTGTGCCCCCCGGAGCCTTCTCAGTGCACTGCCGGCCTCCAAGCAGTGTTCTCTAGCTACAGACAACAAGGCTCAACACTGCACTGTGTGCTTGGCCTTGGAAAGCTTCTAGGAAGAGAAAATCTAAGAGTAGCATGCTGGATTCGAACCCGGCACCTCTGCGATGCTAGTCCAGCGTGCTCCCACTGAGCTAATCCCTTCCTTCTCCCTTGGCTTACGCCATTTAACTAGCGTCGGAGATCCTAGTTTGGTACAGTGTTTGTCCGTGTCTGTAAAGTGTAGAGTGTATGTGTATTGTGTATTTCTGACTAAGTACACGGAGTATTGTGGTAACCCGTGGGGTCGCTACTCCCCAAGTAACTATGCAACAGAAACCCCTTGCGAGCAATTTCAGCAGTAAGAGCAAATACACATTGGAGAATCCACATTTATTACTTCTTCGTCAAGAGATGAAGAAACTACCAAATCTGATCTCACCATTGTGCTCGCTAAAATTCTTCATTACCATTGGTTACCTGCAGTTCTTTTTTATAAACTTCTAGTTGTTCTAAAGAAGTTGTTTTTTTTTAACCAAGTATTTTTATTAGAAAGTGTACAAAATATCTAATAGTTTCTGAGAAGGACGAAGCACATCTGAAACATCTGAAAGTTATCAATAATCCGTACAATATAAAATAATAATCTATAAATAAACGGTGTCAAATATTTAATAATAAAAACATAATTAATAATACTGATTAGGTACTACATTTAAAACAAATTTATTAATACAACAATAAATAATAAATAATTAACTGTAAGATAATATTTACTTATTTAAATTAAAATATATTGGTCAGTTAAATTGAAAAAAATATAACATAATTACCCCGTAATTAGGTCAAAATGCAGGAAAAACAATACCATTTAAAATCACTGCACTTAACACACTAAATTAAGGGAGGTATATATATATATATATAAATCAATGTAAGAAATGGCAGCTCGAGCACATTTCTCTTAATTAGAGTTTTGTCATAAAGTCATTAATAAATCACAGGGGTACCCTGTGATACAGCTCCGAAGAGAGCAGTTAAAGAAACCCGTTGGAGGTATTTTCGATCCATAAAGTTTTTTTTTTAAATTAATATTATTTTTTGAAAAGGAAAATTAAGCCAGGTTTTTGCAGATTTCAGGTCATCTTATGTGGTAACTAGCGGAAATAGTGAAAACATTTTTCACATAACGCGTTAAATGTTAAATTTTCCCGGTAACTAGGAAAGAGATTTATTAGGTTATGTTTTTCTATCTAAGATGAAAAGAGGAGAAGGTTAGTTGAGAAAAGGTTAAAGAGTGCTAGATTAATTCTTATTGGTAGTTGTTAGATACCTAGTGGAAGTAGTAGTATTAAAAATGCCAAATCCATTACGACCTAGAAAAATCTGTTATGGCGTACTCTTGGGCGTATGTGATGTGTATAATATATCTGTGATGTAGTGTTGAGCTAGGTTTTTGCGAATATGGGTGCCATTAAATCTAAATAGTTGCACAGATCAACTCCCTCCCTTAAGTGTAAGTGTTGTTAATACAGGACTTCAAAAAAAATGGCATCACCATATTGTTCATGAAGCAAACCTAAAATTTTATATTTTTGAAGCCACATTTGCATTTTATAATAAAAAAAAAAAAAATAAATAAATAAAAGTTGTTAAAAACGTTAAAATATTAATATTAGTTTGACTATGTTCACTTGTAATTCAGAGTAGATATTATAAACTTATCCAATGAATATTTCATGCAGATATTCCAACAGTTTAGACATGCCAAGATTGGTTAGGAACTAAGAATATTCTATCATGGTAATGGTGCTTTCTAAAACATTCATACCAACTTAATAGCTAAAATGTATTCAATTTTAACTTTGCTATGTTGCTGAACCTGAATCTGTCTTTAGGCTAAAATTAGACTAAAATAAACAGGAAAATAAATAATTTGTAAAACATTATTTATTTTAAAACGTTTATTATAATAAAACAAAATTACATTAATATTAAAATAATACATAAACACAATGTTATAAAAAAAAAAAAACTGATGTGAAATTATATTATAATAAGATTAATTTTCTTTAAAAATTGAAATTTTACTCATCAACATAAATACAGAGGTGTGAGGGGCAAGTACCTAACCGGTGGGTAATAGAAGTGATTATATTTGTAGTCTAGAAGCAAGCGCTAATATCATTGAACCAACTGCTTTAAAGTACATTGACGCCTTTTGAAATTTAATGCAGATGTAATGGGATCCAAATCATTATAGATTCATAGAATTCGAAGAGCACATTATATGAATCAATTCCCCACCTAAGCCAGACTAGGAAGGGACCATTCAATTTATATAAATAGAGCGGCAGCAGTACAGTTCAGTACAGTTTACGACCAGTTTACAATCAGCCAGCAACCTATCTACTAGCTTCTCAACAACTCAGCCAGTCTGTCTCTTTATATTTCTCTCGCCACCTAAACCTCTATTTTACTGTAAAGTTCTTACGGTTTGTGTGTTCTATTGATTTTACAGGGTTCATCTAGTTTATCTAGTTTATTTCTCTAAAATCCATTCTCTCTCTCATTATAGTAGAATTAAAATTATATATATTAATTACATTTTTTTCTGAAAAAATGATACAAATAAAAATTATTAGGTTTTATATCAGTGCTATTTAGTATCTCAAAAATTTAAAGAAATCGTTGTAGTCGTTTCGAGAAAATTCAAAACAAAAACATCTTTTCCGTAAAGTCCCACATCCCTGTAAAGTCCCACATCCGATAAACTGATTTTTTCAAATTTGGAAGTAATGCTTCTAAAATGTAGTTCTATTACAATGTACTTTAAATGCTGCTGCTATTTCCCCCCAAAACTCCCCCCCAAAATCAATTTTTCCGGGAAAAGTGTTTGAGATAAAAGAAATATGTATTCATATGTGCAGATATATACGTAGTATAGTGTAGATAGATATAATATGTGTAGTACATTAGTAAAATTAAAAAGAGGGTTTAATAAAAAACAAATAAAATGTAAATTTTTGTCTTGGCTACACCATTCTCACATCGGTCATATTCACCTTCGGCTTACTCTTGTTAAGGTTCGCTGGTGTCGAGCCTTATAAATATTATTTTTTGGGAATAAATAAATATTATTTATTCATATTCCCAGAAAACTTTCCCACTGCTTAAAGAAACATTTATCTCAAGTTTCTTAATTCTCCTTCGGTGAATTTATAAGCTTCACTGAACTTTCAATTTTGGAAATTTCCATCATAGTAAAAACCTCTCTGATATACAAAAAAAAAAAAAAAAAGGAAAACTTTTCGGTTTACAAAATGTAGCTTTACAACAATCTGAAAATTAACTTTTGAATTACTGTAGAAATTATTAATGTTAAGTTAATAAAAAAGTTTTTTTTTTGTTAATCAAGTATTTTTATTAGAAAGTGTACAAAATTTCTCTTCTTTAAAGCTTTTCTAGAAATATGTAAATTATCGCACAAAAATATTTTAAAGAATCAATTGAAGTGAGGTATAAGAAAGTAAAAAAATTGTTAATTGTTTTCTTCTAAATTAATTGTGAGAGGAAGTATTGCACAATTGTGTCAAGTTTTCGAAATTGAGTTTTCAATCGAAAGTACTCGATTCTGTGTATGGAAAAAATGTTTTTAGCGAATATTCTGATATAAATAACTCAAAAACGAAAAATCGCACGAAGCTCAAATGTGGTATTCCGTTTAGGTGCTAACCCTTGCGAAAAGTTTCATTCAAAATCCCAGTAATCAGAATCGCGATATTAACGAAAATATTTCCAACCATCACATTTATTTGAAACATATAAAAGTATTTGTTGACCATTGATTGATATGTTATGAAGAAATTTGATGAGAATCGGTCAAGAAAGAAACATTCAATTATGCCAACGTTTTTTATTTTCATACGTCTTTGTCATACGATTGCAGAAATAAAAATGACAAAGACAACATTACTACACTGACGAAACATTTTAAGGAAAAAAAAATCATAAATTCGATTTTTCTAAAACAAAAATACTAGCAAAAGAAACTAACTGGAAATATTAGAAATGATATACACATATCAAAAGAAATAAATTTTCGTAATGATACCAATAATTTGAACGCAGTGTTTAACGGTTTTTTCAAAACGACCTAGAATTCCCTTTCACCTACTCTGCTCTTAAAAATTTCTTCAAATCCCTTTCACTTCTCTGCCTATTCAACCAAACTTTCATTTCTGTAGATGATTTAAGACATGATTCTAGTAACTTTTAATTTTCTTTTTTCATGTTTCTGCGATGTAACAAATGTGTATATTTAAAAATTCTTTCTCACATCTTGACGACTATATCTTATTTAAGTTCAATATTATATTGATTTTAATTTTTTTTTATTATTCTGCATTTTACAATATTATTGATGCATTGTGGAAAACTCTGTCGAAACGTTGGCATAATTGGATGTTTCTTTTTTTTGACCGATCCTCACCAAATTTCTTCGTAATATAATTTATTTGAACAATTTTCTTGGGAAATTGATTTTGGAGGGGGTGGGAGGATTTATGAGGAAACAGTAAAGGTAAGCTTTCGTCTAAAGTACACTTCAATATAATGCATGGTTGCACTAAGTACATAATATTAATGTATCATAGAAACAATGATAATAATTCCAAATTTGAAGAAAATCGGTAAACCGGATGTGTGACTTTACTGGGTAAGTTTTTGAGCTTTTTGGAATTTTCTTCAACTGCAGACGAAGTAATCGTATCACTTTCATTGCAAACATTTTGCAGAAATAATTTTTTACGAGGTTTTTTGGGAGGGGCGTCTGTCAGTTGTTTAAATTTATCCTTCACAAACTTTCTTTGGATTAAGATAGAGGGCGCTTCACACCTCCGCTCATGTATAAGTCCGACCATTTTTTTTATAGCCAGCCCAGCTAAATATTGTAAACGTTACAATTTTAAAGAAAATTTGTTAATTACATTGTATTAACAGGATTGAAGAGAAAGTCGTGCGATGTTTCGCAACAGATTTTTACTTTCTCTTACTCCTTCCTAGTAAGAGGAAGTATTGTAATCGTGTCAAATGTTCGATATCGAGTTTTCACCGGAAATATCCGTTTTGAGGCCACCTGAGTCCAAAAAAGTAGCAAATGGTCTGTGTGTGTGTGAACAACATAGCTCAAAAACGAAAAACCGTAGAAAGTTGAAACTTGATATTACGTTTAGGTATCAACCATGGGATCTGACAATGCGTTATCTGTCAAAATTCCTCGACCGGAATTACCACTTTATTAGTTGTTTTTTTTTACGTTTTGGCGATTTTCTCAAAATTGATTCCGACGATTTTCTTTAATCTTGATATATCAACTACACATGCAAAGAGATACAACTTTTATTTGAAACATTTCTCCGGGAAAATCACTTCTGTGGGAGGGGGGGGTTAGGTTTTCATCTTAACTGCTATTTCAGTTTATTTAGACAATTCCGTTCTGCCATCTAAATAAAAGGTTAATTAAATAAATATGTTGTTGAAATTCCGAGTTTGAAAAAAAATCGGATAACCGGAAGTGCGTTTGTTTCAACACTTTACTAAATGATTTTTTTTTTCACTTTTTCGCGATTTTTTCAAAAATGGCACCGACGATTTCCTTGAAACTTCATATATAAACTAAACATTCAAAGATCTACAACTTTTATATAATCTGGAAAAATTCATTTATGGGCACTTTTAGGGGACGGGTGGAGTTACAGCTTCCTCTAAAGTGGTACCATAGTTGATTATACAATTCTATCATCCAAACAAAATTAATTAGAAATAATTAGATGGCCAAAATTCAAAGTTTTAAGAAAATTAGTAAACCGGAAGTGCGCTTTTACTGGACGGTTTTTTCAGTTTACGACGAGTTTCGTTATATTTGGTGCACAAACTATAACATTTGTCAATTATAATTTCGAGAACTGGAGAAAGAGAAAGTTGTGTGAGTGTTTCGCAACAGATTTTTTTTGTTTAATTAATTCCAAAACACTGAACTCATAGAGTTGACAAAAAAAAAAAAAATTGAAATAAAAAATGTTTATTAATGGAAATAAACAAGTTGTATAAAAATATAATAAATACATAAGAGTATGGAAACAAGCAATAACATCATTGACAAAACACGCGACTCGTGACAACTGTTTACAGTGTAACAAATATAATAGTCAAAAATATATATAGATTAAACGATTCCACTTTCTTTATAGTTCATCAAGCTGGGTGATTTTTTCAATCAAATTTTCACCACGTTATCTTAGTTTATATATTTTGATTTCCATTTTTACTGTTATTGTGTAGGTTTGAAGAAAATAAGTCAAAAACGTAGAATTTAATTAAGATATTTTCGTTCAGAAAATTGTAATGTTATAATGTTGAGTTGGACTGGTTATTGAATTGCGAGTCTAGGGGTCCTAGGTCAAAACTAAGAAAGCTCGTGTTAATTTAAATTTAAACTAACTACAGTCCTCTAAAAAATACACCTCTAAAATCACTTTGTCCAAAAAATGTTTCAAATAAAAGTGATACGTTTCTATCTAAGCAGCAACCATTCCGAGTTTAAAGAAAAAAAATTTTTGTAACCATTTTGCGAGAAAATTCCAACAAACTCAAAATCCCATTCTGTAAAATCGCATTTCCGATTTACCAATTTTCTTCAAATTTGGAATTCTATCAATTTTTCTAATATGTATTATTAATATTTCTTGTTGTTGTTGGTTCCATAGAGCTGAAAAGAGCATTCATAGTGATCAACCGGATTTTGTTCTGTGCGAGACTATGTTATCACACTGTTTTTAACAAAAAACATCCTGATGATAGGCGAACGCCGGAAACTGGTCGATGACCATAAAAAGAACCAAGCTATTACGTAAATTATAATCTGATGTATTAATATTGTATAAGTGATAAAACTATATAGTATATTGTAGTTGTATTTTAAAGGAAAGCATAATGTTACTGTTCCCTCAGAACAATCCGAAAATCAATTATCTTGGGAGAATGTTTCAAATAAAAGTGATATCTGTAGTTAGTATATCAAGTTAAAAGAAAATTGTTGAAGCGGTTTTCGAGAAAATCACGAAAAACTGAAGAAAAAATTCATTCAGTAAATCACACTTTCAACAATAATTACGCCAGAAACTTACTCATCTCTCTCTCTCCATTTTATGACACATTCACTCATGATAAAGACTATAAAACAAAATTTACAGATATAACACACCACATAGATACACATACACTCTCACCCGCACGCGCAAATTTTTCCCACATGAAAAATTTCTTCACGAGAGGGGATAATGTAACAGCAAGAAAGCAAGAGAATCTCAACCACTCTCTCGGATTGGAGTGAGAAAAGCTGTATAAATATAGCGACGGACAGTCCATAAAACACAGTTTAACACAGTTGAAATCAGTAATCGCTACGTGTCATTCTCATATTACTCTACCTTAAACATTCATCCATTGTAAAGTTGAAATGTAATGATGATGTGTGTTTGTAGTGGCTTGAGCGGTATTGTAAAAGGGGTTGTATGTATGTTTGAGACAGAAGTATTAGTAATAATCAAGAGAGCACCATTGTTTTTAAAATAAATACATTATCTCTTAGTAAATTTAAGTATTTTACAATATCACAATTATATCTTAATAAAATGATGTTTATCTAGAATAAAGGCAAATCTCGCATGAGTTTAACAGAGCGATTCCTGAAGTGTTCTGGCTTCAGCCAACTGCAAAGCAGAATGCAGACTGTTCTGAAGGAATGCCTTCTTTAGCGGGGGATTTTCTTTTACAAAAGAGTTGGCCTAACGGGTTTTTGTGCCTTTGTTTTCCTAGTAGCAATGACCTAGATTGTAGTATACCTGACTCTAAAATACATTCTTTTTGAAGGTAAATTCACATCACTAAGATACATTTAAAATATTAACAAAATACTATTTTGGATACTATAAAATATTCTAAACTCTAAACTCTATTATTTTTCTATTTCGTTCTTCCACTACAAAGTCCAGGCAGTCTGTGTCTATTTATTAATATATCAGTTAACCAGTGTTAACCAAGTCTTCTTCTTACAGACCAATCAAACAAAACCAATTCTTTCCATCCAACATATCCATTATAATCGGTTAACCGGAAGTGCGATTTTACAGAATAGTTAGTTGAGTTTTTTTTTGGAGTTTTCTGGAAAAGCGCTATAATTTTCTTCTTTATTTTCTTTGTAAACTTGTAACAGCTACTACTGTTATGATGAAAACGTATCACTTTTATGCCTATCATTTTTCCGAAAAAAATGTTTTTCAAAGGTGTTTGGGGGCCCCCTCAGTAACGTTTAAATTTAAACTGCCGCTACGAAGTCTTGTGGCAGAGGGCGCCTACAGTGCCGATTAAGGTGTATGTATGTTAAACCCATACAATTTTTTTTATAGCCGGCCCAAGTAAATGTTTTTTAATTAAATTATAAATAATTGGAGTAAAAGAAAGTCGTGTGAGTGTTTCACATCAGCTCAGAATTTTAATCCTTTACTTTCCTTGTTTTTATCATTTATTTATTTTTTTCATATGAATAATACAATTTCTTTATTTTTATCATAAGGCGATAAGTATATCATATCTACCCGGAAATTAAAACCTCTATGTTAAAATACTCTCTGAATAATTAATTCTTGTTTTTAACAAATTTTAATTAACGCGTATTCTTTTTTTAAAAAATGCGTCATAGAAGGAGCTAATATAAGCTGTAAAAATATTTTCACGAATATAATAAACTTTTTTAGTCCATCCTGTAATTAATTCTCTCTTGTTTCTTATTTATTCCCTCTTCCATATTACAGAAAGTAATATGTAATGCAATTTATTTTCCTACTCTAAAGAAGTAAGAAGTTCACCGCAATTTTTTTTCTCGGACATAGCAATATAAAGATGCTATATGATGCCTTTTATCAGTATCTGCGTCATTATTTATCAATTGAGAACATCTTTGAATATGGTCGGCGTTTATATATATATATAGTCATAGCCTGTTAGGAGCTTGAAATTAGCAGTAAATATACTTTTCTGGGTAAGTCTGGAAGCACACTTTTTTTTTTTTAACAAAGTAATGGTTCCCAAGATTTACCAGTCGCTTGATCTTTATGGAGTTCTTTAAGTATTGCCTTATTTTCTGATTTTATTTCTCTTTTTACTTGACTAAGTAACAGATTCATCTGTTTGGCATACAATGTTCGTAGCTTTCTTTGCGGTATTATTAGCTAGTTGATTACCTTTAATGCCACAGTGGCTTGAGACCTACTGGTTAACTTATACTTCATCCCTGAACAATTAGATTGCTCCTAGTCCCATGTTGTTCCATTTACTCTCCCACTTTCTTCAACTTCCTACAAACTCAGAGCCATGTTTACTGCCTTGCAATAAATAAAGAAAACAGCATTTTTCTTGTAGCTATAATTAGCTAATTAAATGTAATCGTAATGTAATTAAGAGTTTGGAAATTATGTTTTTAAAATCCCTGTGAAACACGAACAAGTAGGTAAGTTTTTAGAAATTGATGTGTAAGATGCGTTTCTATAAACAACAAATCTCAAAAAAAAAAATAAAAAATCGCATCAAGCTCAAACTTCAAATTTCATTTATATACTACCCCAACACATGGGTCGGGTGTTGGTGTAGTGGTTATAAGTATGGACTTGTAACTGGGAGGTCCCCAGTTCGAATCCCGCGTATAACTGCTAAATTTTTATGTTTGTTTAAAGAAATGTTAATGGTAAATTAGGTGCTTTAGCCCTTCTCGTCCACGACATCTAATTTGGTAGTTGGATGGGTAACCACGCCTAGGCTTGCCAGGTGAAAAATGTAAATATACAGGGTGACCAGAGTTATATGCTCCACCCACTTTTTTTTTTAAACGGCGGGCAATTTCGAAAAAAATAGAAAACACGTATTTAAATCATTTTTAGTCTAGTTTTATTTTCATGATTGATCCATTGTTTTTATACCCTATATCCCGAGAACAGCAATCCAACTTTTTTTGTTTCAAATGGAAAATTATTTTTTTGCATTATTTTTATAGTAATTGGAGCCTCTAAAAAAAAAAAAAAAACAAAATTTTAAAATAGGTTAGGTTTTTCAAAAGTTATGGTAAATTTAAAAAATATATGAAAAACAAAATTTCAGTTAAGTCAAAATTACCTTATTTTCTTTAAAGAAGCTCTTCAAACTGGACACCATCAACGGATAAGCAAGTCAAAGCTCTGGACTCCTACGCTCTGTTTGTAGCAGCACTTAGGTGGCAAAGTCAACATCTAGGCAGGCTAGAGTTATTCGACGTTCCAGATCTTCGACTGAAGGCACGGGATTAAGGTTACTGTACTCTTTATTTTTTAGATATCCCCACAAAAAATGCACAATTTTATGGACTGATGAATCAATGTTTACCAACAATGGCCTTCTTAATCGTTGGAACTTTAGAATATGGGCTGAAGAAAATCCACAAGTTACCTTCGCCACACGCCATCAGGTTGTGTTTTCTACAAACGTTTGGTGTGGAGTTTTAGGAAACCAACTAATCGGCTCATACTTCTACAGAGGGAACTTAACTGGTGAAAGGTATCTAACTTTTTTAAGAGACATTTTGCCAGTTCTGCTTGAAGATGTTCCTCTAAAACGTCGGCTAGATATGTATTTTCAACAGATGGTTGCCCGGCACATAATTCAAGAGTTGTTCGACGTTATCTGGACAGAAATTTCCACGAAAAGTGGTTAGGAACTCATGGTCCCATCCAATGGCCACCTCGATCTCCGGACTTAACCCCAATGGACTATTTTTTGTGGGGATATCTAATAAATAAAGTGTACAGTAACCTTAATCCCGTGGCTTCAGTCGAAGATATGGAACATCGAATAACTCTAGCCTGCCTAGATGTTGACTTTGCCACCTAAGTGCTGCTACAAACAGAGCGTGGGAGTCCAGAGCTTTGGCTTGCCTATCCGTTGATGGTGCCAAGTTGAACAGCTTCTTTAAAAAAAAAAATAAGGTAATTTTGACATTAAACTGAAATTTGTTTTTCATATTTTAAATTATCATAACTTTTGAAAAACCGAACCGATTTAATTTTTTTTTTTTTTTTTTAGAGGCTCAATACTATAAAAATATGCAAAAAAAAATATAATGTTCCATTTGAAAAAAAAAAGTTGGATGCTGTATCTCGGGATATTGGGGTTTAAAAAAATGTATCAATCACTGAAAATAAACTAGACTAAAAATGATTAAATACGTGTTTTCTATTTTTTCGAAATTTCCCGCCGTTTAAAAAAAAAGTGGGTGGAGCATATAACTCTGGTCACCCTATATATGATTATGATTTCAAAAATATATCATTTAGGAAATAAATATACCACATTTTTTTGAAAACTTTATTAAATAAAAACCGACTAAAATCTTTCAAAAATAAATGCACATACTGCTGCGGCCATAAAATCTTAGACGTCAATGTCATCTGATTGTCAGTTGGTGTAGAGCACCCTTTAAGTATTTGTAATCTAAATTTTTAGTTTTGTCATTTTTGATACTTGGCGAGAGCGGAACCGGCGGAATGCGTTGGGGCAAGCTATGCGCGCGCCATAAACGAGACCCCTATCAACCAATCAGCATTCACTGCTTGTTCAGTGATGAATGTGTGGCGCTAGATGAGCATGCTTATACTAATTATTATTTTATCATCCAATGATAAATATATCATTTTTAGACGTATATTTAGAGTCTATCATATATCAATAAGAAAAATATATGTCAGGGTGATATTAAATATATTAGATCTGGCAACCCTAACCACGCCTGAAAAAAGTAGACATTACTTTACTTAGTTTATATAAAATTCTTACATTTTCACAAAATTGGATCGAACGATTTTCTTCAAACATCATTATACACTATTTAAACATGTACAGTCGAAAAGCCTAAAATATAGTATAAATATTAATACTCTGGTATTCTGGTTAACGTCTGGTTCAAACCAACAAGTATGAGTGTAATAGAAACATTGCATTGAAGTGAACTCTCTACGAACTTGGTGAATTTGCTCTGACGATGGATGAAAATCCGAAACCGGTGAAGAATAAAAGGAATGTGCAAGCTGCGACGGACAAAATACAAGATTCTATTATAATATTAGGATCCATTAATGGCATCGTTAATAATCTGAATATAAATAAAATCGATTAATCGGAAGTGCGATTTTATTAGGTGTTTTCTGAAATTTATGGAGGTTTTCTTCAAAACAGTGTAGAAGATTTTTTTTTAACCTTAGTGAACTCATAAATAATCGTCTTTATTGGAAACATTTCTCTAGGAAAAAATATTTTTTGGAGCGTTTTGGAGCAACAGGAACGTTCATTTTCCTTTAAAGTGTGATTTCAATATTGTATATTTTATTTTGCTTACCAATCTATATGATATTATAATAAAAGCATGATTAGATTTTCGGTTAATTGGAAGTTCGACTTTAGAGAAGTGTTTCCGGGTTTGTTTTTTTTTTTTTTGGAAAGGGGAGAGCATTTTCTCAGAAACGGTCCAACGATTTCTTTCGGAATGCTAACAGCACTCATATAAATATATCCAATTTTTATTTCAAATATTTTTCCAGTAGAATTAATTTCAACGAGGTTCCCATGAAGTCTTCTGAGTTCGCTATAAATTTATACTGCTATGACGGACAAGCTTTGCTGTTGTTCCAAATTTGAAATTGCCGGGCCTCACTATTATAAACATTTTTCTTATCCCTCCCACCTTTTAACAGTTTTTAAAAAAATACTTTCTCTTCATTTTAATCTCAACGTTCTCAATGTACACACCTTTCCTACTCTAAAGGTATCTTTATCTTTTTCATTTTCTCTTGTTATTATCATTTTATTTAATTAGCGGGCACTTCGGTGTAATAATTTCTTATTTTTAATATCTTATGCTTAATCTGTTCTGTTAATATTTCTTTAATTTAAATTTTTCTTTTATTTGTTATAAATTTATGCACTTTTTCTTCACTATAGTACTGTATAATAATGTACTTTTTCTCTAATAAATTTTGTAGAGCTCCTGAGGAAGGGCACCAATGGTACCCGAAACGTAGAGCATTAAAGAATTCTTTTTTAAAAAAAAAACTCCTCTAGCAATTTCCGTATAAACATCTTATGTACTTAATATTAATTGTTTTTCGCTAAGATAAGAGTAAATTAAAGTTTAGCTTCATTTAATAAAAATAATATGTCGGTATTTGTAATGTGATATTGTTCATTGTTACTTCAATAACAGAATCACATAAATGTTGGTCACATAAAAAAAAAAATTACAGAAGTGAAATTAAAAAAAACAAAACAAAATTGTGGCGATCTCTTCTTGAGCTAAATGAACTTCAGCTTATCATTCCCATCTCTTGCGGTAATTTTATAACTTATGCGCACATAAAGTACTATATTTAATAGTTGTTTAATATCCGGTACTTTATTATAGTTTATACTTTTTAATGATCACTTTATCTAGCTAAAAGTAACCTGTCTGTATTGCTAGTTATATTTTGATAGTTGCAACCATAAAATGAAAAATTACCTTCCATAATAAAGGGAAATGCCAGGAGATTATTTTAATTGCTAATAAATTTATAGTTATACAAGGTAAAGGAGTTTTTAAATTTATTTTTATGTTTAGTGTTAATTAGTTATGATCCCAGAATTTCTCTTCCGACCCCCTGGGGCCTTCGATACCCAAACCAAGAGCATCCTTTTGCGCTTCAGTGTCCAACCACTCCCTCACCCATCTTAAGATTCTCAAGAAAAATCTGTAACGCATGTCACGTGAGCTCAACCCCATGGCGCCCTCGGCGGCCAACCCCCCGTTTAGGAGGCCTGCAAAAAACAAATGTAAGAATAAATAAAACACATAAATTAAGTATAAAATCTGTAGTTATAAAACTTGTTTCCAAACAACTTTTTTAATAGTTTTAGAAGAAAAGAATTAATTCTTATTTTGAACGACATCTCGACAACGTAACATATAGTTGTCCGTGGCTATATAAGGGTCTATCCACATATAGTCCAACATGATCATACTCTACTTGGTCCCAACATGACCATAGTCCTTGAGACTTAATAATAGTTATAGCAAAAGCTAAAACTGCAGGGCATTGTCGTCTGTGTAGAACAAAGGGTACCCTACTTGTATTGGTTGATTGACTGAATTCAATGATCCTGTATCCAATTTAATGCGTGAAAGGAAAATGACTTCTCCTGCTTGATCACCAGTCATATTTTTACCGGTAATTGAATATTGATGAAATTTAACTGTTTTCAATCGTGTCCGTGTGAAACAATCACACGATTTTCTCCTACTGTAATTTACATAGCTTTGATTTATTTATTTTATTTACTAAAAGGGCCTGGCCGTCTAACTTCGGGGAAGTTGGCGATGCGCGGTATTACGTGAATGCACTTTACTTCATTGTTGAATATTAACTTTTTTTGCAATCATTTTATTTAGCCATTTTTAGACTCTGTTCCCATGGTTAATATAATTGGTATATTAAATAGTCTAAAACTGGATTAGATTGTGGCCCCGTCATTATTATACATCATTTTAAAGATCTTGTCAAAAGCAGGTAAACTCCCAGTAGGGGGTGGAGAGAAAGACCAAAATCAGCTACGACGCACCGTTTCCAAGATTTTTAGCAAAATATAGAAAAAATGTAACAGATCTAAACCTATCTCTTAGTTTCTCTGTTAATAAGTATACGAATTATCAAGGTCGAGCTTCATGGCTTTATTTTATGCTGTTAAAGCACAAACATACACATTCGCTCACATATCGGGGCCGGGACCACCTAGTATGGATATATATTCAGAAAACCTCTCACCCCTCCAGCCATTCTCAAGAAAATTCTGACAAATGATGCAAACCACTTGAAAATCCGTTCAGCAGTATTTGCAATATTAACGCATTTCGTGGGGGTCTAATTCGGTAGCTTAGCGGATCCTTAGCGGGGGGGGGGGTCGCTTTTAACTTGGGGATAAATCTTGGGAATAAATCTGATGTGAAAAACATACACGCGACTTTATCTTACTTACACATAATAGAAATTTAGAAATGAGAAATTTTTGTAAGTGTTGCACTTTCAGCATAAAGGATATTTGGCCAAGTTTCCGGCGCTTTAGATTACTCAGTAATTGGAGTAAACGACTCATTGAGCGGAGAAGATTGTGTAAGACTTCTAGGTCGTTGACCAAGACATCAAAGACAACGACTTCAAATGCAACATTGCCAAAAACACGTTTCACTAAGCCAATTAAGAACATATCCTTGAAGCTTCTTTAATTTATTTCTTTTTTAAGTCAGCAATTTTTCAACACTTTGAATTTAGAATTAATTTTAACCTATTGTGAAGGGGAGGGGGATATGTTAACTAAAGGAGAGATCTCTTGATAATTTTTTAAACCATAAAATATCATAATATTTATAACATTGGGTATATCTGCCTCCGGCAATTGGAAATTGAAAATAAAAAGAAAAAAGAAATTAATAAATTCAATACTATAAATAAAAGGACGGCAAATAATTTTCTATAAAACAAAATTGATTATTAATTCATTTTCATCATACGGCTTTTTTTTCTTTTTGTAGTCATAAAATTGTCATGATCAGAAAGATGCTTGAAGCCAAACTACTGCTGCACTCTATGGGATGAATGACATATTACAGCCATGTTATATGTGGAGAGTTTCACTTTGTATGAGGTCTTTAGAGTTGTTTTTCTCTTTTGTATCAAAGAATGATTTTTTTTATTTTCATTTTTTCATTTAATTAAAATTCTATTTTTTTTCTGTAAAAATATTTAATTAAATATTTCTCTCTTTCTAAGATAAAATGAAAGCAAAACAACAAAAAAAAAGTGCTAATTACAAGAAATATCAAAAAGATAAAAAATATTTTATTTTTATATGAAAATTGTACGAATACATAAAAGTTTAGTATTCATACATAAGAATGCTTCTTTTTCTTCCTTTTTTTTTTTTTTCAATGTTATATATGTACATATGTCAGTGAAAAATAAACACAAGAATAAATGAAAACTTATGTTTCTTAGAAAGATAGTACAACATGTGTCAGAAGTATAAATATGAAGAGGAAGAGGTTGCTGTTCTGTATGGAGAAGATTGAAGAAGTTAGAGAGGAAGAGTATTGCAAAACAAGAGAGAGAGGTCATGCTTTTTAAGTCCCAATGGGACTTAGATAAAAGTAAGACTTACTTTGGACTGGTTGTAGTAGTATAGTATTATTGAGTATGGTTGTGTTGTGTCTGTCTGATGTGTTGTGCTCTATAGCTACATTATGGCAGTAGAAAACAGCTATAGAACTATAGCCAGCAGTAGGCTATAGCTAGGAACTGTGATAGTTGAAGAATAAATACAGTATATTGTTTTATTTGATAAAGTCTCCTTTATATTAACATTTTATTTTTTATCTTTCATTTGTTTTCTTGATTTGTTTTACATTTATATGTGTATACAATAAAAAAATTAAAAATACTTCATCTATTTATTAATACAATGTTTTAATTACCATTTTTCTAATTGAATGTAAAAACCAACAACTAGACTTTTTCAATTAAATTTATAACCATTTAAAAAAGCAGAAATTGCAAATAAAGGATGACTTTAGTTCAATAAGCTCCAAGTTCCTTGCAAATTATTTAGAAAAAAATGATGGAAAACTACCAGATGAACAAGAAAACCTTAGAATACTCATAAAAAAAGAAAAAGAAAATTATAATGAGATGTTTATACGGCAATGGCTAGAGGAGTTTTTTTTTTTTTTTAAAGAATTCTTTGTTGCTCTACGTTTCGAGTACCATTGGTGCCTTCTTCAGGAGCTCTGCAAAATTGATTGGTGAAAAAGATACAATGTATATTATATTCTTAATATAATATGTATTCTATATTCTTAATAAAGTATATATTCTTTTTTCATTAAAAATTCCTGTGGCCATTGCCCACGTAAACATCTCATTATAATTTTAAGGCCTGACGATTTGAATACCATTCGGAGAAAATTCTATTTTGAAATACTCACATTACTTTCTCTTACTCAAAAATAAATACAATATAATCAACAATTTTTTTCTTTTTTTTAAATAGCAACGTTTACAATGTTTTTTTTTTTGAGCTGGGCCAAAAATTGAGCTGTTGTAGATAGAAAATTGAAAAGAAGCGTTAAGGGAAAATCATTGGAGTGTTTTCGAGAAAATCGCTAGAAACTGAAAGAACTATGCAATAAAGTGGAAATCTTCGTTAGTGGTTATCTAAACGGAATGTCTAGATTCAGTCGCGATTTATTATTATAATAGAAATAATTGCATTACTGAATTTTCCAATAAACATTTCCTTGTCTTGCACTTACTGAAATTGTTCAGGTTAGCACAAGAATGCATAAACACCTCATTAAAAATATTGGATTTTTTTTTTTTTACTTTCAGTGATGTGTGAAATTTTCGATATCCAGTTTTCATTGAATATATTTATGTTTTGGAGATCCAGTGAATGACGAAAAAAATGTTTTTTAGCGAATAGTCTGTAGGTTTGTGTGTGTCAAGTAAATATCTCAAAAAAGGAACAAATCGCAGGAAGCTCAAATTTAGCTACCACCGGAAGCTTTCGACACGAAGGTTTCGGGCAATATTGTTCAGTAAAAATTCTGACTTTACTGAAATGTTTTTTTTTTTCAGTTTTAGCGAATTTAATATACTAATTACAGACATAAATATCTATAATTTTTATTTGAATCATTTTCCTTGCGAAAATTTTTTTGTTTTCCTCTAACGTACCATTTCAGTACAATAATATGATTCAACCACATAAATTATATTAATATAGATTAGAAGTATTAGTAGATTTCCAAATTTGAAGTAAATCGATTAACCTGATTTGCAACTTTTAAGAATAGTTATTTCAGTATTTTTTGGAATTTTCTTCGAAACTTTAAACTTAAAATTGCACAGATATAAACCTATAGTTTTTAAATGTAAAATTTGATGCAGAAAAAAATTGATTTTTATGTAGTTCTATAATAGAGTTTGTGGCATTAAATTAGAAATGTGTTTCAGTTTGTTCAATGTTGTTGGCGCTATCTATTAGACCATAATATAATCAATACTTCTTTTACCTGTTTGGGTGGGAGTAATTATCCCCTGTGACTATCTTTACATTTAATGTTATACAATGGTAAAATTTGAAGTGTAAAGAAAATTCGCCATCTTAGACAAAATTCAAACAAGTCGATCATCAATAAGAACAAGAAATCAAGAACATCAATAAGAAAATGTCATTTAAGTGTTTCATACCAGATATTTTTTTTTTTTATTTATTTATTTATTTTATTTTTAACCATTTACTATATTGCAATATATTTATTCCGGACTATCTTTTTGTTGCAATACAGACTCTACTAGTTCTATATTAGATTAGAGTTAAAAGTGTCTTTTTAAGATAGGATTCTAAGTTCTAAAGGCCCTTAAAAAAAAAACTTTCTTTCATCATAGATAAAAGCGAGAAGTTTTTCTTTTGATAGTATATCCCATTCAAACTTTATTTAGTGAATGCAATTTAAAATAGTTGTATATACCTTTTATGAAATAGATACTTTCACTGCTTTCTATAAAAGAACAAGTAATGCAATCTATATGTTTTCACCAGAAATATGATTTTTTTTTTTTAAATCTGCTGAGTATGAGAAAATAATCTGGTGTGAAATACACACGACTTTCTCTTACTTCTGTCAGTACAATTATATATAAAATGAGAAATTTTCTTTAAAGATTTGTTTGTTACACATTTGTCTTAAGATAAATCTAGAGGTGGTGGAGAGACAACACCAACCTAACTAATCTTGGCAGGTAGAGTAGTGATCCCTCTAAAAAAACACTGGACCAACTCCATATAACATTTGGAATTTAACTCCACAAATACCGCATAACTATCTCAAATCAATTTTTTTTGAAAAATGCTTAAAAACAAGAAGAAAAGTTATATCTGTGCAGTTAGAATGCCATGTTATAACGAAATCATTATAGTTGTTTTCCAAAAAAAAATATCCAAAAACCATTTCTGAAAAGTCGCACTTCCGGTTAACCGATTTTTCTTCAAATTTAGAATTCTACCAATGCATCTAATTTATATTAATATTGTAACGTTTTTCCCTCTAAACTAGCTACTGCAACTAGTTTTAAGTGGGTTCGTATAGATAAAATACTCTATAAACTTCTATAAAGAAAACACCAATTTATTGTTATACACAATAAATTACAATAAAAACAACACTTAATAATAATTATTTCACAGTTTAAACCACAAAAGTCTGGAAAATGTCCTAACTATTGCAGGTCCCACTATTTATTACCGGTGGGGAATTATCTAGAACCTTCCGCGATTCCTCTAGAAAGAACTAGAGCGCCGCCAGCGTTTCCTACGGCCACTAAGAGAACCTTAGGTACCTGTCTTCTCTCCTAGATGGCACCACTGGCTGCGTTACAATATTATATAGGTGGCAGAACTGTACATTGCATTGAACATGGTACATTAGAGGGAAACTTAACGTTACTGTTCCCCCCAGAACCCCCCCAAAAATAAATTTTCCTGGTAAAATGTTTCAAATAAGACTGATAGAGATTCATATGTATAGAGAGGATTACGAAGTTTAAACAAAATCGTGAAAAACTGAAAAAAAAAAAACCATTCAGCAAAGTCGCACTTCCGGTTGTTGGATTTTGGTGGAAACCTAGGTGTCCGATGCGGTGGTAGTACCTTATTTTGTTAACATACACCCACACCATATACAGACCATTTGTTAAAAATACGTTTTTTCGTATTCAGGGAACTTAAAACATGTATTTCCGGTGAAAACGCAATTTCTGGTGGGTAAAAATTAGATCTGTGTAATATTCATACGACTGTCTATTGGCTGTAATGCAATCAAGACTTCTTCTACCTGCTTGGGTACGTACTTGTCCCCCGACTAATTTTACATTTAATGTTTATACAACAAATGTATAAAATTTGAAGTATAAAGAAAATTCGCCATTTTAGACATAATTCAAGAACAAGTCGATCTTCAATAAGAACAATCGTTGCAGTGATCTTTATAGTACTCACAGATAGTTTACCATAAAAGTTACTTTTTTTAAATGTTTAGTTTTATTCTTTAGTTTGAGTCTATAGTTTTATTCTTACTTAATGTTTAGTTCCACTAACACGCTATATGAACCGTAAGATTTCTTTTTAATTTAAGGTGCGTCAACATCTATGGTTATTGGCGCCCGGAGCCTTCTCAGTGCTCTGCCGGCCTCCGGACAGTGTTCTCTCGTTACAGACAACACTGTCCATCACTGGACAGTGAGTTGTAGAGGCTCCTTGGAAGATAAAAGCCAAGGGTAGCACAGTTGGACTCGAACTCGGGTCCTCACTTAGCTACTCCCTTCCCTAAGATCCGTAAGATTGACGAACTAAACGTCCAGCTCCTCAGAAAAATGATGCAAATAAAAATGCTAAAGAAATATATGTATTTATTCATTATTTTTTGCAAAGTTATTCAGTTTGCAGATGAAAATCGCGTTGATAAGAGTCTGTATTACCGCCAGAAAAATGAATTTGGTAATGGAGATTAGAAGGAGGATGATTGGAGAGAATGAATTTAGGAATGATGAAGAAGAAATGAACTGATAGATGTGCTGAACGCTGTATAATGAATCGACACACAAACTGTGAGGATTTTACACTGTTAGTAGAATAATTAAGAGAGAGAGAGAGACAGACTGGCTGAGCAATTAGAAAGTAAGTAGATTGATATTGCTGACTGGTGTCGAAGACTGTTCTAAAACTATCCTAATCTGTTCTTCTGTAGCTATATTATATAGGATTCTCCTTATTTTGGCCTAGGTAGCGAGTCATTAGGTTCTTCGGATCCTTACGAATCTTAATGATTTGGATCCCATTACAGATGGTGAAGGTTGTGTTTTACTTTCTCATTCTCATAAGAGGAAGTATTGCGAACATATTAAATTTTCGATATCCAGTTTTCATTGGATGTGTATGTTTTGAGTGACGAAAAAAAAATGATTTTAGCAAATGTTCTGTGGGTGTGCAAACAAAATGTCCATAAAATGAAAAATTACAGCAGGTCAAACTTGGTATTCCGTTTAGGTATCACTGCCTCTGACGAGAAAGATCCATGAACCGGAAATGCGACTTACTGAATTTTTTCTTTATATTTGCAAGATTTCAGAAAAGAAATTAATACCATGTTTTTTTTTAAATGGTGTGTGTGTGTGTAATGAGTTAACAAAATTGTTTTTTTAATATAACAATCTTTGGATTGTGATTTATTTATTCATGTTTGTAAAGAGAAAGTCACGATATTTTGTGATTTGTACAATCGATTCTTGGAAATTCTATTTTTAAATCTTAATACGTTCAGATTGAAGTGTACTCTACTTTAATATCCAGCATGATTGATTGTACAATTCCTTTCTGACAATATACTATCTACTGTATGTTACTATAGCAAACATCCTGTCTGTAAATAACAAAAATTCTCATGAGATTGAAAACTTTTAAAACTATTTCTGTGATTAAGTTACTCTTCTATTTTTTATTGCCACAAACTTCATGTTATAACTGACGTCCATTATTACAAAAAAAATATTTCAACAATAACAAAACTAGTGATGATGATATTTCAATTTTTTACTTTCTCTACCAGGAAATACTAAAGCGATCTAACCGGAAATAATGCGATCGTTAAAAAATTTTTTATAAGTAAATGCTTTGCTATTCCTAGATTAATGAAAGAAAAAGGTTTGCACGAAGCTCAATTGCTCACTTTATATTTACTTGAATTTTCTATTTAGGAATTACCAGGCGATTCGGATACAAGGGGACTGGGCAAAATCCTAACAAAAAGTGCGTATTTATTGAATACGTTTCACCTCTGTTCTTGAAAATGGAATCAACGTGGTTTTTGTTTGATCTTGGAATACTAATTAAACAAAATCAGAGTGTGAAACACTCACTAACTTTTTCTTGCGAAATTTATGGGCAAAATTGCAAAAACCGAAAAGAACTGTTCAGTAAAAACGCACTTCCGGTTTATTAATTTTCTTGGAAACTCGGAATTTTGTTTAGATTGTATAATTGTTGTATAAACAACTGAGATAGCACTTTAGAGGAAAACATAACCCCACCTATCCTCCAAAAGTGTTCTGAAATGAATTTTCCAGGAGAAATGTTAGAGATAAAAATTGTAGATTTTTGTATATGTAGTTGATGTAATCTAGTTTAAAGAAAAATCGTTGGAACTATTTTCAAGATAATTGCAAAAAGGGGAAAAGCTTTTCAGCAAAGTGGTCTGTGCTGCCTTTAGATTTTCTCTTCCTAAGAGCTTCTACAACTCACTGGTGGTGGTGGACAGCGTTGTCTTTAACAGAGAACACTGTCCGGAGGCCGGCAGTGCATTGAGAAGGCTTCGGGCGCAATGACCTTAGATGTTGACGCGCCTTAAATTAAAAAACAAAAAAAAGGAAAAATTAAATTAAATGGTACTTTCGGTTAAGGAATTTATTTTTCTTTTATTCCAGCCTGTGATCAATTCTTATTTGTATAAATTATATTATAAATTATTTTAATAATACTCGTATATGGAGAACGATATTATTTTATTTAGATTAACAATACAGTACTTTAATTATCTTTGCCAAAGAATTGTTTATTATAATTGACTCAATTATTATTTTTGTTGATTAGAAATTCTCATAGACTTTAATTTACTTTATTTATTACTTTCTCTTAGTATTGTAATCGTGTCAAATTTTCGATATCGAGTTTTCACCGGAAATATCCGTTTTGAGTCCCCTGAGTCAAAAAAGGGTTTTTAGCAAATGGTGTGTGTGTGTGTGTGTGTGTGTGTGTGTGTGTGTGTGTGTGTATGTGAACAGCATAGCTGAAAAACGAAAAATCGTAGAAAGTTGAAACTTGATATTTATTACGTTTAGGTATCAACATGGGATCTGACAGTGCGTTATCTGTCAAAATTCCTCAAC